>JAJPUD010009566.1:905-48833 GCA_023553655.1 Myrmecobius fasciatus
AAAAAATAAATAAAAACACATAAGACATTGCCTTTACTAGAGTGTCATTGTGTAGAATGGATATTGTGGTTTCTCAGAGACTATCTACTAAAGTATGTGAAGCCTTGGGCCTCAGTCTCAAGGCCTGAGTTTCAATTACCTAGAAATCATCTAGCTTTAGAATAATGAAACTTTTACTTGCATTACCTCATTTTTAGTCAACCCATAATCATTCGACCTACAATATAAGGGAAAGTAACTGCAAGAGCCAATCAAGACAAAAGTTTTACATAAGGGAGTTTTGAGGGAGGGGTTGGAAAGTGCTTGTCTATTTAACTTATGTTTCTCAGCTCCTAGTTGGCTGTCTGCATTCTTGACCATCCAGGAGTGGGGATTGCCTGCCTCTTGTGAGATTCTAATAAACCTTTTACCTTCACTTTGAGAATCTCTATGTAGTGAATTTTGGTTAGGGTCTCTGTACCCTATACATCAGGATGAGGATAGAATTTTCTTCATTTCTCTGACATCATGATTGATCATTTTGTTGATAAAAGTTTTTAACTGTTCATTTTTACAATGTACTGTTAAATTATAATTTTTTCTCCTAGCCCTATTTGCTTTATTTTTCTTTAGTATTTAATGTTTTCTCAGGGTTCTTCATTTCTTAAAATATTAGTGATGAATACTTGATGAATAATTAGGAAAATTTTTTTTTAAGTTAGATGCGGTTTTTTTTTTTGACATGATAACTCCTTGTGCATTAATGAATGAATGACACAATGGTCAATAAGAACTAATATGGGAAAACTTCATTAACAGAAGCACAGTATTCAATTTGAGAGGTGCATTAACTTGACTATATCTTAAACAGGACATGTTAAGAAGAACTTAGATAAGGTGAGATGTATTCTCAGAAAGCAGATCCACTTTATGAGAACATAGAAAATACTGACAAGTAGTTGCAAAAATTGAGCGATTTTTAACTTGGAGAAGTGAAAATCTTGTGAAAATATGAGATAGAGTATATGTAGTTAGTAAAACAAACCTATGAAGAAAAAATTATGTGGGAAAAATGTTAAAACGTTAACAGATTTATAGTTTCCTTTGTCTCCCTCTTCCTCTGTCACTTCTCTGTCTTCTTTTTTTTCCCCTCTGTTTTTTACTTATCTTAAATTATTATTATTATTGCAATTGTCAGTCATTCAATGGCTCTTTTTCTCATCCTGGCAACAATGAAAAAAATAAATAAAAACACATAAGACATTGCCTTTACTAGAGTGTCAGTGTGTAGAATGGATATTGTGGTTTCTCAGAGACTATCTACTGAAGTATGTGAAGCCTTGGGCCTCAGTCTCAAGGCCTGAGTTTCAATTACCTAGAAATCATCTAGCTTTAGAAGAATGAAACTTTTACTTGCATTACCTCATTTTTAGTCAACCCATAATCATTCGACCTACAATATAGGGGAAAGTAACTGCAAGAGCCAATCAAGACAAAAGTTTTACATAAGGGAGTTTTGAGGGAGGGGTTGGAAAGTAAACCATCTCTAGAGAAAACAAACTATAAAAATTAATAAATTGAAGAATGCATAAAATTGCATTGTTTAATATAATCCATTAGTACTAAATTATTATCAATCTTACAGCTTTTGCATTGCTGCTACAATGAAAAAAAGATTATAGTCATCCATGCAAATAACCTGCTAATAGTTCTCTAAAATATATCAAACACTTGCAGAGTATTAAGTATAGTATACAATATTTTAAAACTATACATACACATACACACACACACACACACACACACACAGCACTTGCTGGTGTTCCCTCATTAGTTTCCACAAGACTTTTAGATTCTTCAATCCTAAGTTTTATTTTAAGTGCCAACATTTGTTTTTGTTTTTGTTTTTTTTAACCAAGAAATCCAAGTGGCACATGATATTAGAGCAATGTCACATTTCATAACATTATTGCAAATGAAAACCAAAACCTAGGAATCATTCTTTCTGTTTATTCTGTCCTGAATTGTTAGATATCTCACAAATCAATCAGTCATTATTTATTGAAGTCTTACTTTGTGCCAAACACAATGCTAAACCTTTAAGATACAAAAGGAGGCAAAAGACATACTTTGCCCTCAAGGATCTTTCAATCTGTGTAAACAGTGAAAGAGCACACCCTCCTACTCATATAATTCCCTGTGCAAGATCTGTGTGTCCTTCATCTCAGGAAATACTGGTTATTTACTACTGCCTCTATACTTAATAATTTACTTTTTGCTGCTTCTCCACATATTTGCTGCTTTCATCTGTTAGTGAACTTTTTTTAGGTATTCCTGCCTGATTCTGGTAGCTTTTCCACTTTGCTACTTGTATCAGCTAGAACTGATAATGTATCTTATGGAGGTTTTGCCTATAAAATGAATGTTACAGCTGTTATTCAAAATTGGTAGACAAATCATACTGATATCAGGATAATCTTCATGTTTTTTAACTGTCATAAATTTTGGCCAACCTGGGAAAACTTCCATCATGTCAAAATCTTTCTTTTCAACAATGACACTGTCCCTTAGCAGGAATATATCATGATCTGTTTGATATTTTGCTTAGAATAAATGATTCATCTCCTATCCAGCCTCTGGCAAGGAGCTTTAAGGAGATGCAAATTACCCTGGCATTTTAGTTAGGAATAAGGAAATACATTTTAAGGAAATATTTAGTTTATACAAATATAAAAATTCACAGAATTGACATTTATCATGTATATAATTTGTGACATTCATGATAAATATTCCTACATATTTCAACAATTGGTACAGATTTTGATTATAAATTGATCTCTCAATAAAATTTAGTCTCTTGAATTTTAGTTCAGTTTAGCTCAGTTTACCTATGTCATCTAAACAATCAAAAGATAGTTTAACAATGCTTTACAAAGTGGAAAAGAACATTGGAACTGTGCAGAATGAATTATTCTTACCGAGGGTTCACAGATCAAAGTTCTCTAATGTACACAAAACAGAATGATCACAAACAAAACTATTCATGCCTCCTTCTATTTATGTAAAAACAGGCTAAGAGAACACCAACATTTAAGTACCAAGCAAGGCATCAGATTTGCTGCCCCAAAACAAGATCCAACAAAAATAAAAGCAATGGTATTTGAGAGAGAAATGAAATCTATAAAATTTCTCTCTTTAGGCTCTACTATGACTTTACATTTTGAATGAAAATAAATATATTTTTCTTGTACTAAAACAAATTAAAAGGTTAAAAAAATCTTGAGAGGTTAAATTGCAACCATAAAATTAAGGAGCAAAATAATAGATCAATGTCATAATGACAGGGTACAACTTTTAGGGTGAAAATAGCAATAATTTTAAGGTACCCTGACCTTAGAGTGCCTCTGTTCTAACAATCTGTCAATGATTCTAAAGTCTTCTGCCTTTAGAATCAGTAATCCTCAGGTCCTCCCACCCCTACCTTAGAGTGCTATTGTTCTAACAATCTGTCATTTATTATAAAAATTTTCTGGCCTAGACTTTAGGGACGACATATTAGGGATCCTGAGCCACTCTGACTTTAGAGTACTATTGTTTCAACAAACTGTCTGTCAATGATTCTAAAGTCTTCTGGCTTTAGGATAATCCAACAAACATTACTGACTGTCAGATAGATAGTCTGTTGGTCAGTGATTACCAAGTTCCTGAGACCACTCCTTACTTCTACCTCTGGGCCATAATATTAGCATCTCAATGACATGAATAACTGGATAAATTTGCCTAGTTCTGTGCTAAACTCTTTTGGAATTTAGCTTACTTCAATTGGTTTTACAATTACAATAAACTTTGGCCCTTGACTTGGAGATGGGTTTAAGCCTACAAATTCTTTTGAGATATCTTGGACACCAGTCTGCAACTCCAACCTTTTGGAGTCCCTTCCCAACCTCAACAACAATGGGTGCATTCCAAAAATGTGTGTTAAAAATGCACAGAAATCCAAAAAAAAAAAAAAAAAAAGCACAGAAATCCCAAAATCATATATATTGATATTTAGCTAATATTATTATAGTTTTATTAATTTCCCCTTCGATTCCAGAATGCTATATGCTATAAAATTTCATGATAGATAACACACTGGTTATTAGGCAGGATTCACAAAACTACAGGAAACTTTAGAGAAGTACATTTTGTAGGGAAAAAGAGAGAGCAGTCTTCAATATTTCTGCCCTGGTCATGTTGTGCTACAGATCCTTTGTCTCAGTTTCCCTCAGTTGTTTTGTCTGTTTCCCTTAGTTGTTCTGCCTCAGTAGCAAACCCCACTCTCTCCCTTTCTGAACATTAGGACTGAGATAATTGGGCTGCAGAATTATGGCCACTGGCATTCCAAAGAGTCATAAAACCTCCAGACGGCCTATCTGAAATACCTACACATACCCCTTATCTTTTGGCTTCAGACTCAGTGGCTCCCATCTTCTTCCCAAACTTATCAAAATTTATGATCCTTCCTCCATACCCCCAATCTGTCTGAACTGAATTTATAGTCCTTTCTGGGGAATCCAAACCCCCCCCCCAATTTTATGTTTCTTCTGCTTTGTTTCCCTGAACACTGGAGCCCTATAAGAATCCTTGGAGCAAACTTTCTGGTGCTGGATACCTTGAAATCCAGATGGCTGCCTATAGTAGCCAGTCCAAACTCTCTGGTGATGGATACACTGAGATCCAAACAGCTGGCTGACATAGGCTGCCAGTCTAACCTCTTCATGGACTGGATGCTTTGAGACAAGAGTCCCATTCAGTTCCATCCATAGCTATGGATTCTAAACTCTCCATTACTATCAATAAATATTACTAATCTCTAATCTGTAGTACTGTCTCAGTTTCTCCTGGAGCATTACACCCAGACCAAGACTGGAGTTTTGCATTCCATTCATTCATTCATTCTATGTCTCAGTCTTCTGCTTCAGATAAAGATTATGCATTTTTATTTCTAAGCATAACCTGCCCATCACATTCCCCACACTATTATTTAGTGAGGTTAATATCTGAATCAAGAAAAATATTAATTCTTCAAGTTCTTATAATTGTTCTAATAAATATATTAAAGTCAATAAAGCAATGATTACATATTCTCCAAGTACCTACTAGGTGTCAGACACTTCATTGAGTGTTGCAAGTTAAATGACAAAAGTTACTGCATCCAAGTAGGTAACATTCTAATGGTGGATATAATCTGGGCTCATGTGAATATACATGAAATTTGTTGGTTATTACCACTTATTCTTGAACAGGACCAATATATCACCACTATGCTGGTGTCAAGGTAACCCATATCTGACTATGGTTTATTAGAACAATAAACCCAGGAAGGCTCTAACACAGGTCAAGCACAGAGTACATATCAACATCTGGAGTGGAGATGTCTGGAAATTTGTACATCTCATGTTTCTTTTGAGCTACTGCAAGGTGGCTTAGTGAACAGAGTACAAGTCCTAGAGACAGAAAGACCTGAATTGAAATCAAGCCTTGGACACTTAAAAGCTATGTAAACCTGGACAAGTCAATTAACCCTCTTTTTATCCATTTACTCATCTGCAAAATGGGCTGGAGAAAGAAATGACAAATCATATATAAGATGCATACTATACAAATCCAAGATAGTTTTTGGAAGAAGGATCCTAGTAGATGGGATGAAATTATACTTACTTTGGACTTTCATGTACTTTTTTCTTTAATAGATAACAAATACTAATGCCTTTTATAAGGGATAAAATATCCTTATATACATTTCTCCAGTAAAGAAGTGCCTACCACTTCTTTTCCAAGGACAGACCATTATACTTTTGCAAAGATCTGATTTTTAGGAAAGTTTATTTTTTATGGTGGTTTGTTTGTTCTGTTTCCTTCCCTACATCAAGCCTAGATTAGCTGAATTATAATTAGTGATTTCCTCTGAGATCTAAAATAAGTCCAAAGTTTGTTTTTATCAGTTTTTCAACTTATTATGCTCAGAAGCTAGATTCTGACCATGGAAAGGAATTTGAAGAGTGTTATAAATGCTCAGAAATGAATTTTGTCACATTGCAATGCATGTGATTTCTTTACCATTGGTTTAGCTTGGTAATATAAAGCACAGTTAACCAAACTGAATCATCAAGTAAGAATTCTTGATTCTACTTCATAAGTAGATCTACTGGGTCAGATCAGGTTTTCAGAAATATAACTAAGAAAAACACCATGCTTTGCCAAGTATTTGTGAAAATTCTTAATCATTTGGAACTATATTTTGGTCTTCTTATGGGCCCAGTAGTCTCTTGAATTTCTATTAAAACTTTTAAGTCCACAGAGTTCACAGAGTTGCTTTGGATATGAGGCCGAAATATTTCTTGGTTGTTAATGTGTTATGAGGATGTGCTATTAAGAATTATAACAGTAATAGTATTATTTTATGCCATGCACATGCTCTAGTAAGTCAGGGGTGATTGTAGATAAGTGAATCTTTTGAAATAAAAGTAAAATGGATTGTGATATGTTTAAGAAACCAATATGTCAAGTTAAAGTTAGGATCAAGGAATGATAGTTCCATTTGGTTCAATGTAACTTTTTCATATTTTTGGAGCAGTTACCTCACATTATAGCTTCATTTCAAATACCAGAAACCATACTCTGGAAGCTTTAGCCCTTTTGTTATTCAGAGATTCTATCATGGGTCAACCACACTACTTGGTGACTGCCTTACCTAGCTCAATATATCTAGCCCACTTAAGCTATGCTTTACTTCATTCCTACTCTCCATCCATTTTTTTTTTTTTTTTTGGCAAGTCTGACATTATTCCCGAAGAAATATTCCAATCTACTCCTTAAGGGAACTATTCATAATCATTTTTACTTTTTTGGAATCAAGTGTTGTTTCTTAGTCATCAAAATCATAAATAATACTTGAAAACATACTGAAACAAAAACAAAAGCAAAACAAAACAAACTTGAGACAAAATTTCTGGGTAATTAATTTATTAAATTATTTAATAAAAATGCATTGTTGGTCAGTGGTCAGGAGAAATCATCTCTGAAGAACTGAGCTAGAAGTCTTCAGCTCCTTCTGCTGAATATATGGCTTGATCATGAGTCTCAACCACCTTCAACAATCTGCACAAAGAAATCTTTCTCTCTCTAGACTTATCTAGTAGGTTTTTTCTTTCTTGAACCCTGTTACCCTGAACTCCAGTAGAGGTGTACAAGGATGTGAGCATAAGAAAGCCAAAATTCACCTAGATTAGATTCTGTTTTTATTCTAAATAGAATTAAGGTCTCCTATTTGGGTGTGGTTCCTTTCAAGATCTAGGAGTATTTTCCTAAATGATTTGGACAATGTTATCTCCCAGCCTTGACCTTTTAAGATTGACTGACTGAAGTAAAAGGACTGGTCCCTGAATAAGGAAATATAAAAAACATCTTGGGAAGTATAGTTTTCTGTTCTTGATGCTTTGTTTTAGTACCATTTTCTTTTTATGTAAATGGACCACCCCCCCACCTGCAAATAAAGCTATTTTTACCCAGTGTGAATTTGCCCTTACCTATCCACAATTTATAATAAGCCATGCATAAAATAACACCTTCACATAGTCATAAGGTATATTGAAATGCAAACATATTACTCTACCATGATAAAAACAGAACCATGAAATCAAAGTTAAAGTTAAAATGATAAAATACATACAATACTATATAATAAAGTTAATATAGGTAAATAGAGGTCTGTCTCTTCCCTATCCACACTGTACCTAGCCTTTATCACTGATGGTTGGCTACACATTTTTTTTTTTTAGTGAAACAACTGAGAGATATTTGAACAATGACTCTCTTTGTTCCCTTATAGATTATCTGATTATAGCAAGCATTATTCTCCAACTAGTCTTTGAAAGTATTATAAGGTATTTGAAATCTTTTTGATATAAGGGGGGGAAGGGAATCACTTAAATGATGAAATGCTTCTGCCAACTGCTTTGTTATGAAATGTTTTGGTTCATCTTAAGGTTCCAAAGCTTCCCTTTCTTTTTCTAAAATCTTTACAGTTAGCAGTTCAATATGATCTTCATTCAGAATCTTCACTCAGATTTCTTTAACTTTTTATGTCAAGTTGAATTCATATAATATAAATTTACATAAAGTGACAACTATTTGTACTCTTTTTATGTGGTAAATATAATTTTTACAATATGATTTGGGTGGTAGTATGGTGTAATGGAAAAAGAACTGCATTTGAAGTCAGAAGACCCTCCTGGATTGAAATTCTAGCTCTAACATTTGCAGTCTGCATGATTTTGGAGCAAATCACTTAAATTTTTTTGTATTTCAATTTCTATATGAATAGGGTGATGTTTTAGATAGCCTGTAAGATACTTTTTATTCTGAATCCAAGACCTTATTTTGACTGTTTTACTCTCAGTGCCTATCATATATTAAGTGCTTAACAAATTTCTGTAGGTTTATAGAATTTATTTCACAAGGCTAGGAGACCCAGTGGATAAAGTACTTGATCTGGAGCCCAAACATGGTCAAATCCAGCTCAAACACTTAGTAGCTATATGACTTTTTCATTTAACTTCTACCTACATCAGTTTCCTTATTTGTAAAATATGGATTAGATAAGGTTTGGTGAAGATCAAATGTGGTAATACATATAAAATATTTAGCCAAGATCACAGCACATATTAGGTGCCTAATAGATCCTTCCTTCCCCTTTATTTCCATCCCTCATTTCTTTACTTTCTTTTTTTTCACTGTTGTTCCTCCAACCCTCTATCCCTATTTCCCTTCCAATTTCCTTCCTTACTTCTCTTCCTCCTTCTTCCCTCTGTTCCTTCTCCACTTTCTCCTTTTCCTCCCTCCTTCTTTCCTACATAGCTTTTCTTAGCACATATTGGATATATATATGTATATATATATATATATATATATATATATATGAATGCTTACCCTCTTCCTCCTTCCTTCATTCCTTACATAACTTGCATAGAGTCATAAAGTCAGTATTTGCCAAAGGCAGAATTTGAACCTAACTCTTTTTTGCTTTCAACTTAAAAGTTCTCTTCCTTTTTTATACAGTCTCTATCCAGGGATTAATTTGGGAAGAAGGGTGAAAAAAAAAGCTGTTTGGACAAAACTTATCAAATAAGTTTTTGTCTTTGCTTATGAAAGAAAGATACAAGTCAAAGGAAGAAACATAGCAGAATAAAGAATGAAAATCTATTCACAATAGGGAAATCAAGCTATCATATCTGCTGTGGTAAAAGATCCAAATGTTACATCAATAGCATTTTTGTATATTTGCGTGTTTACAAAGATCCTTTCAAGAGATGCTTCAAAGGCTTTATGTTCATTTTGCAAAGAGAAGAATCAGCAGGGACTTTAAGAAATGTTTCTGGAGCAAGTTAAATTAATATTGAGAAATTTGTCATCTATCAAAATGGAAGCTGATCATTTTTTTTGAAGAATGCTACAAATAGCACCCTAGAACTAGGTTATAGACAAAGGCAATGCTTATTGTTGAAATGTCAGGGTTATTATATGACATTTGCCAGAAAAGTATCTTTATCCCAAGGCATTAGGTAATTTCAATGCTCCCTGTGATTTTTATAAAAAAAACATCATATTTCTAAGGAAAGAGTAGACACATATCACATAACTAATCCAAAAAAGACCATAATAGAGATGTTTTTCTTTGGCTTTCTATCAGTATTGCTCATGCAGTCAGTCAGGTACAGTTAGATTTTAATATGATGTTAGTGTAACTTGCAAATTTTAAAGTTATCAACTAACTGTTCATGATGACAATGATGGATGTTCAGAAAACTTTACTACATCATTTAGTTCTTTTATGAGTAGAGGCAACAAGAATTATTGGATATAGGATTGGCTTAGATATCAGAAAAACCTGAGTTTAAATTTTTCCTTTGACATTCATTGTCCGTGAGAACCCAAATAAGTCACTTAACAGTCGCTTTTGCAGTAACCCAGGCAGCCATTAAGATTATTAATTGCAGATTATTTACTAACTTATTTGCACTTGTGGAGAGAATTTCCTCTCTGAAGACCCCTATATCAATGAAATCATCGGAATACAACAGTAAAAATAATAATACAAAGGTTTATGATAAAATAAACTGCAAAGCTTAAAAAGTTATGCTTAATTGCAAAAAGCTCAATGAAACAAACCTTTTAGCATCTATTTTGCTGAAAGAAAAACAGATAGATTCTTCTTCTAATTTGTATGATGACTACAGAACCTGCCATCAAGAAGTTACATTTTTCCTACCAAATATATATATATATTAATATTATTTTAATTAGATGGATGACATATAAAAATGCAAATAATTGAATAGAAAAATGAGTAAATTAGCAGGACATTGAGCATATATAAGACAAAAACAGAATATTAGGTAAGATCTAAACAAAAAAAATTAATTTTTACCTAGAAAATGACAATTGAGCTAGATTTAGATGGATGGCTGGGAATTCAGCAAACAATTCAATAATATGTTTAAATTTACAAAGCAATTTTTGCTAAATATGTTCTATTGAGAAAAATTATATTTTATTCTGGTTATTAAAAAAAAACAAACACAATTTAATTATTAATTTTATTTAAGTAAACTTTGTTCATGTATTGTGTATATACATATATGTGTGCATATATGTGTGTGTATATATATGTATATATATGTACATATATATATATATATGTGTGTGTGTGTGTGTAGGTTATTTCTGAATATCTTCCTTGATTTTATAATGTAAAAACAATGAATATAATGGCTCAATCTGATGCTGTATAAAATTATCTGCTGTCAGTGTCCCCTGCTTTGGAATAAGAGGGTAATTTTCAACACAGAGAGACAAAGATAGAGAGAGATAGAGATAGAGAGAGAGATAGAAAAATAGAGACAGAGAGAGGGAGAGAGAGAGTGACAGAGGCAGAGACAGAGACAGAGAGATTAGAGAGGGTTTAGGTTCTTGGTAGTGATCATTTTATTTACAATGTCACAATTATCTCATTATTTACCAGTTAATTATTTTCAAGGAAAGCTAGAATAGCCTAGTGAAGAGAATGCTTGCATCTCTTAATGACTAATATAGCTATTGGTTCTCAATTTAACAAAATAATAACTCATTCAAAGTTTCTGAAACCTATTTGAAGGAACTCAATTTTAACAACCACAAAACATTCAGTACACCACTGAATAATAGTAAGAAAATGGCTTTAATTAAAACCATTTCACTTCCTCAAAAATGTGAAAAAGGACTAGCTTACTTAGAGGTAGCCTATCTCTGAAGTAAACAATTCAAATAAGAAAAGGATTAAGTAATTGACTTTATTAACTTCATAACTTTTAATTCAAAACTTTTAATGTTGAATGATCAAAGGAAAACTTGAAATTTAGTTTTCTTCCAAGAAAAAAAAAAGATAAAAAGGAAAGGAAAATTGTTTCCCTTAATAATTCTTAAATATCTCAGATTTTTAAAATAATTACCAGTAGAAACTCCCTGGAGTTTTTATAAAGTTAAATGATTACACCAGAAAACCTCAAAACAAATTCAAAATGAAAAAAAAAAAAAAAACAAAATATTTCAAAGATTAAATGAGAGAAAGCTATCTATTTTAATGTCAAACTCAATGTGATTACATTCAAATGCTTAAATATTTTCCTGAATTGGAATTCTGTTCATTCTAAAATAGTTCTGTCCCAAATTGGATGGAAGGAAAAGCCAGTAAGTCTAGGACAAAAGTGATTCACCTTTTCATAGAGATTCTTCAAAGTTAATGCTGAATTTCAATATCCCTCTTTTTTCATTGAGGCAAGTAAGTGGAACAGTGGATAGAGTACTGAATTTAGAGTTAAGAAAATTAATTTGCTAGAGTTCAATTATGGCTTCAACATTTACTAGCTGTAGTTGTGAATAAGTCACTTAACCAGGTTTGCCTTACTTTTCTTATCTGTAAATGGAACTGGAGAAAGAAATGAAAAAAGTTGTCATTATCTCTACTTAGAAAATTCCAAATGGGATCACAGACATGACTGAAAAATGATTTAACAACTTATTTCAATGTAATTGTGAAAGAAACTTTTATGAGATGACAGTGGAATATAAAATCAGGAGAATGGCCACAAGAATGATTAAAAACTTATTCCATTTTGTAGGAATTGGAAACTAAGTAGATAGAAGGTCCCACACTGATAAACCAGAGGCCAATGAAGTAATCAAGTAAAATTTCATCTTGTGTATAAAATAACATTCAAATTATTACCCAGTATTCAAGGCTCTCCAAAAATTGGTGCACCTTTATTTTTTCAGAATTAAATTTTTTTTTCTTTGAATAAGTATCAAAATGAGTAGATACTTTTGGTAGGAAAACAAGTTCAAATCTCTCTCATCTACTTACTAACTGTGTGACTCTGCACAAGTAATTTAAGGTCTATTTGTTTTTGGTTTACTTATCTGTAAAAGGAGAATAATGATAACACCTACCTCCCAGGGTTATTGTTATGATGCAAAGAGATAATATTTGTAAAACAGCAAAGTGCCCCAAACAAAGTAAGTACTGTACAAGTACTATTTGTTACTACTATTATTTTACACAAGATATATGCCAACTAAATTAGATTACTTTTTGATATTGTATCATGTGTTATATTCCCTTGAATATATTGTTTAGTCACACTATTCCTTATTCTTTCCATTTTTTATTTTCAGATTTCAACTCATTCTTCCTGTCAGTTTTCAATATTTCCTAAAACAAATGGCTCATAATTCATGGTCCTTTGGTAAACATGACATATATAGATCCATTCATACACCACCACCATCACCATAAAAACAACCACAAATCAAACCTTGTATTTGGAAACTCTCTTGAGTACTATTTTAATATATTTATTATCTGAAACATTCATTATAGTAAATATAATTTACATCTTATCCCAACTAGAATGATGGCATGATGATTTTGTTTTTGTTTTTGTTTTTCCCCCCTCAGCTTTTATCTTCCCAAATGATGAGCATGTTGTTTTTTGAAAACACTCAATAGGTACTTTAACACAAAGTATTTTGAGTCACTGGGATTTGGACCCTAGTTGAGTATTTAAACTTTTTATTATAAACATAGGACTAGGATTGATTTAGAGATTACCATGTTGGATTGTAATAAATCATTGTCTCTAGGAATATGGAATCATGAATATTTTCTATTCTTCCTTCATCAGAACCTATCTATAGTATTATAATCTGAAACATAGAAATATAATGGGAACAAGTGTTTCTGATAAAAGTCTTATTGTTAAAATATATAAAGAACTGTGTCAAATTTATAAAAATACAACTCATTCCCAGTTGATAAATGGTCAAAGGATATACACAATTTTCAGATGATGAAATTGAAATCATTTGTAGTCATATGAAAAACAATTCTCTAAATCACTATTGATTAGAGAAAAACATCTGTGAGATACTACCCCACACTTCTCAGATTGCCTAAGGTGACAGGAAAAGATAATGATAAATGAGGAGATGTGGGAAAACTGGAACACTGATGCACAGTTGGTGAAGTTGTGAAATGTTCTGTGCCCAAAGGAGTACAAAATTATGCATACTCTTTGACCCAGTAGTGCCATGACTAGGTCTGTATCTCAAGGAAATCATAGGGAAAGGAGGGAAAAGTACCCATATGTGCAAAAATGTTTGTAGCAGCATTTTTGTAGTAACAAAGAATTGGAGTACATGCCAATCAATTAGGGAATGGCTGAATAAACTGTGGTATGTGAAGATAAAGATACATTAATTGCATAAAAAATGGTGAACAAGAGGATTTTAGAAAGGTTTGGAAAGATTTAGATGAACTAATACTGAGGAAAATAAGCAGAACCAGGAATACATTGTACACAATAACAGCAAGAATGTACAATGATCAGCAATGAAAGTTTTTGTTCTTCTCAGTGGTTTAGTGATCTGAAGCATTCCCATTAGACTTTGGACAGAAAATGCCATCTGTATCAAGAAAAAGAACTGTGGAGATTGCATGTAAATCAGCATATGCTATGTTCATTTTTTTTTCTTGTTTTTTTTTTCCTCCCATGATTTTTCCTTTTGTTCTGATTTTTCTCTCCCAACATGATTCATAAAGCAATGTGTATTAAAAAAAAATTAGTAAATTTAAACTTTGGGGGGGTGGGGTTAGGAAGAAAAACAACATACCTGGAAAACTGATAAAAAAGAAAAAAAATGTTTGAATAATTGTAGTACCTGAAAGCTGTGACCAAAAGAACAAAACAAAACAACAACAACAAAAACCAAAAACCTTGATACAATAATATAGGAAAATTGTCCTTGAGTGATAGAACATGAGGGGGAAATAGAAATAGAAAAAAGTCCACTGATCACCACTTCAAAGAAATAATTTCTTTTTATTCTATTTTATTATTTCTTAGTTTCATTGCTTCACTGGCTTCTCCTTGCCCAAATTAAAAAAAAAAAAAAAAAAAAAAAAAGAAAAAAAAGAAATATAGTGGGAAGTTTGGCTTGAGAAGTATTTGTCTTTCTGCTCATTCTGATCAATTGCAAAGACCAAATTCAAAAGACTAATATCCTTGCCCTCTCTTAATAGAAAGGTTTATAGCTTTAAAATGTGACATACATTGTCACACATGGCCAATATATTGAATTATTTTGTTTAAATGGATTACTGCCTTGATATTCAAAACATCATCTGACTCTTACTTCATTTCATTTCTAAACACACTTACTTCTCTCCAGACACTCAGCTACATTAGCCTATTTGCAACTCTTTAAAAATGACAATCTATTACATCTCTGGGTTTTACAGAATTACTTGCCATATGCCTTCGGTCTCTTAGTTTCTTTCTCTTATTTTAAGATTCTACTTAATGTTTATGTTCCTGTATTCGACTTGTCAAGTATTTTAACATAATTAACATGTAGTGGACTTCCTGCCATTTAGGGCAATGAGGGGACTGGAGTGAAAATTTGTAACAGAAAGCTTTGTAAAGATCAATGTTAAGGAACTACCCATACATATGTTATGCAAATAAAAAGCTTTAATTAAAAAAAATGTTTATGTTCCACAGGAGATTTTTTTCTGATATGCAAATGCCTTCGCCTTAACATATTTATGTGTCTACTTTTGAATAGGCAGGTGTATACACACACATATTTGATGGAAGATAATCTGAAAGGGGGAGGTTTATACACAGATATATACATATGCATAGTTAAAGCTATATAAACACATACATATAATAATGTGTGTATAGTAATATATATTTTATAGTAATCTCAAGCTCATCTGATTGAATCTGATCTGGTCTCCATTCCCAGAATTATAATTTTCCTGAGATTTACCAAACATTATCAGCTCACAGCCCCTAACTAATTTTATAAATGTACTGAACTCTCTGGAATAAAGATTCCTAAACTTTCTCTAAAGACTTGGTTTTTATGTAAAACAACTCAACTAAGGAAACAGTGAGAGGCTCTTAACCCTTCCCTACTATAGCCAATCCAGTACTTCTGCCAATAATTCTTCTACTTGGGGAATGTAATCTTCATTCTGCCTAATCTCTTTGAATTACAGTTTGGTCAATTTGTTTAACTAACCCCTTCTACCTGCAGTTTGGTCAATCCTCTGCTTAAACTCTCTTATCTGTAGCTTCGCCATTTTTTCTGCCTTAGTACCCTATATAAAGCCTTTCCCAACCCCCAACTTGGGTACCTTAGCACTTGCTATGTGGCACTTCTAACTGCAACTCATTTTCTTTTACTAAAGATCTCAATATTCCTATATGGGCTATTTTCTCTTGAATTCAGGTTGACAGCAGATATGTAGTTATGCATATGCACATATATAATATTTTACTATAGATTCATATATATTTTTACTCATACAACCACTGTGAGCACAGAGAGTTTTTTTTTTTTTTTTTTTGCTTGTTGTCTTGTTTTTGTTTTATCAGACATTTGGGGTTAAGTGACTTGTCCAGGAGTTACTTAAACTAGTAAGTATTAAGTATCTCAGGTCCTCCTGACTTCACGGTTGGTACTCCATTCACTGTACCATCTACCTGCTCCAACACAGGGAATTTGTTTGTTTGTTTGTTTGTTTTTGGTATCTCTAGTAGCATAATTCTTGGTCCATAACATATACTTAATAAAGTCTACTTATTTGACAAACTAATAGCATAAAGGAGGCAAAGTTTTAGACTGCTGTTTATTGGGAGGAAAAAAAATGAATTGGAGGAGGAAGATATGGATTTAAAGCTTAATATGTATAAATACTGTAATAAAGAAGTCAAAAAAATCTAATGAGATCTTTTACTAGTTTCTGATAATGAGAGTATCATTATTACATATTCTGGCTTGATAAAAGCATATGTGAAGTGAGGTTTTCAGTTAAAAAATTTTAAGCAGGAAAGAATGATAAGCTATAGTTTCCTATGAAAAGCAAGTGACAGGCTCTGATGTCATACAATAAAGATTTTATTTAAGAGAATGAGAGAAGAGAATAATAGACATGATAGTTGTGTTCAAATAATTGTAAGCTTGTCTTGTGGAAACATTAAATTTTACCTATCTCACTCTGCAAGGAAGTAGGGGATAGATGCTACAAAAAAGACAAGAAGATAAAGCTTAATGTAAAAGGAAGAAAGTTTTTTTTTTCAAACATAGCCATAAGATGAATCAATTGTTATTAGAATTACTACTGATATTAATTGTAAATGCATTAATTACATAAAGTGTATTTTCCAATTATATAATTTGTTTCAAAACTCTTAGTCCAGTTTTAAGCTTTAATAAGTTAAAATTTCACTAAGATATTTGGAATAATTTGCAAATCATTTTTTACATATACAGAATAATACCTATTTCAGAGAAAACAAACTGAACAAATTTACCCCAAGTAAAACTAAAATTCTATTCCATATGGACCTTTTTTTTCTTCCTGAGTGTGTGTATGTATGTGTGGATGTGTTTGTGTGTGTGTTGATTTAACCTCTTATAGGATCTGGTGCATACAAAGTACTTAATATATGCTTAGTTAAATCATTAATCTGTAATATCAAATTTGTTCAAAAGAATCAGGTGGTCATCTGTGACAGAAAATAATCCTGGCAATGGAGAGGAAGAAAGGCAGCTGTAAGGTAACCAATGACTGAAAAGTTTGTTTTTTGATCATAGTTATAACTATGGGCAGGCAGTTGAATGCTCACAAATATTGGAGTGACTAGTTAGAACTATGCTTTTCCAGATTACGTAGGCAGTTGGGTGGAGAATACATTGGAGAAGTGGGAAACTAGATATATTGACACTAATTGAGTGCTATAAGAATTCAAGGAAAAAAAAATAATGAAAGTCTAAATGTGAATGTTGGATCACAGTATAGTAGGGGTGTGTAGAATACTGAAAAGGTGGCAACACATGCAACATAAAGAACATTGAAAGCAAAAGAGGATTTATTTTTAATTATGAAGTTGATAAAGAACTATTGGTTTTACTGAGTGGCATAATCAAATCCGTGTTCTAGAAAGATCATTTTGATTGATGATGGGAGGGAATATATTGGAATGGGAAGAGATTTGAAATAGGGAGATTACCAATCATAGGAATCATGTAATGGAGTACTGAAATAGTGGCAGTGTCAAAGGAGAGATGGGGAATATGTAAGAGATGTTATGAAATACATTAATAGTGAATGGGACCAGGTACAAATTTCTCAAAAAGTCTATGAAATGGAGTGGATCAGATGCTAGGCAAGTCATGTTTCAGCAAATCACATGATCCCTATTCTCAGAGGTCTGTAGGGGAGAAAAGGTTAGACCCTAAGCCTAAGCTTCAGGAAGTTATGTGACCCACAGGAAGTAGATAGCATTGCTGACCATTGGCAACTAGTTACTTCCTTCTCAGTCCATCCAATGAACCCAAGTCTTTTGCTATTTAACTATTCACTATTTCCAACTCACCAGGCCAGGCACAATGATAGAAGATGGGAGCTGAAGGACTCTGTGTCTGCTCAGTTGGTGTACTTGGACCTCTCCTTGCAAATGATTCCCAATTATATATGAAGATGCCTCTGAGTAGTCAATTTGAGTGAGGGAGTCTAGCATCCATCCAATACAATAGATCTTGGTAAGAGAAGAATAAAAAAAAAGACATCTAAGTTGCTAGCTTCTTTTGAGGAGTAGGAGGATGGTAGTACCCTCAAGAGTAAGAGAGAAATTTGGAAAGAAAGAGGGATAGAGTTCACTTTTGGATTTGTGGAATTTAAGATGTCAACTGGATATAAATTTCTAGATCTAAAAGAAGGAGGTGATTTGGGTTGTTGTTTGTCTTTCATTCTTGAAAAGGACCATGACATCAAGGAGGTGATGTTATGTAATGCAAGGAAATTGGATTTAAGTGAGGGAAGGGGATACAAGGCCACCTGTCTCACTTTCCCCTCAAGAGCCCTTTGGATCCAATGGCTAGATATAGATAAGGACAAGAAATGGTGCTGGGTGCAATGGAAAACCAGGCCCTTTTTAGGCTAAGGTTTTTTATAGGTCTCAGTTTGAGTAAGGCCACATCCACTGAGTGATTAAGGCTAGGTAGCAGTTGAGAATCTCTTCTTTCACTTCTCTTCTTTCAAAAATAAATAAATAAATACTTGATGAATGAATCTGGGAGGGGAAAACCCTCAGGGTTTCTGGCCAAAGCAGAAATGACTGCTATTTACATTCAATCTAAGTTAATCAGGATCCAAACAATGATCAAAGGGAGCTTCATCTAAGATCTGAGGGCCAATTTTAATGGATTTATAGGGGAAATTTAACCTTGGGGGTTTGACATAATGGATTTCAGACAGGATGCAACTAGATGGGACTACTGAAGACCTCCACAGAGGGTGGAACTATAAGGTTAAACTGATCATTATCAGTGAACTTCCCTGTTTGCCAGAGTAAGTAATCACAGTGCTTCTGTCTTTTCTTTGCCAATCCCCACTTAGTCCCCACACTAGGACTTCATTGGGAATGAACTAAATAATGTGGTCATTTTAAAAAATTCTATTCTTCACAATATAAAGGTAAGTTTATTCAACTTGCAAAAATTAAAGTTGAAAATATCCTTGAAAATCTCATAGCTCAAGTTATCTTCTGATATAGGATGCCCTTCTTCAGTATCCTTAAGGGATGGTCATTTCAACTCTCTTTGCAAACTTCCAGTGCTAAGCTTATTATATCCCAGAGCTTATTACTTTTAAATGTTTCCCATTGTTGGGCATCTTGGAGCATGACTTACCCTGAAACTTGTTTCTGTCAATCTGTCAATCTGTAAACAAATCATATATTTAGAGGAGGAAGGAGTCTTATACATCATCTGATATTATTCTTACATTTTGCAGGTGATAAAATAGATCAGAGAGAAGTGTCTTGGCCAAGGTTGCATAGGTAATAAGGAGCAGAAGTTGGATGTGACCCTATTTATTCTCATTTAAAATGCAATTCTCCTTCCATAAAACCAACGTACCTATTTAATATTTAGTCTTACTTTTTAGTTCTAGCTCTCTGGAGAAATACATTGTCTACTCCATAAAAGAGCTTGACATATTTAACAAAAACTATAGCATTATGCTGTACCACTCCAAAAGACAGTTTTTTTTCCTTCTTTTTATTTTTATTGTTTTTAGTTGTCTACATCATTTACATGATTTCTAATTGTCTCATCATTTTTATTGTTCTCTTTAGAAACTCTTGTTTTTTTTGTTTTTTGTTTTTTGTTTTCTTCCCAGACATAACCCTTCTTAAGATGGGGTCCTCAGAACTAGTCAAAATGTTCCAAATAGTAATTTTGGTACTGAGTCTTAAAATTGTTGAATATTTCACTGGGCAAATTGCATCCATCATAGCTAATACTGTCAAAATATTGTCCATTATCTTCTAATAATCCTTCACAAAGGATGAACAAAACATACTGTATAATTTCTACTAGGTCTACAAACATTTTTTTTTTACCACCAAGGAATTTTCCTATCTTTTTTTTCCTAATCATACAATTTCTATATCATTTCTTTGATTGTATTGTGCCTTTACAACAATATTGTAGATTGTAAATTCACTTAATTAAAAAAAAAATTAGGCATCCATTATATCCATAGATTATCCTAAATGTTCAGGGTATATAAAGAAACAAAACACCCATCCTAATCCCTGAAGACCTTACAAGTTTTTTTCATTACTATTTGGGCCAACCACAACTTTTACTTTTTAGGAGACTAGTATTTCATGATTTATAACCACCTAGTTTAACTATTAGAATTATTAGCATTAAAATCATAAAATTTTTGTCATATTAAGCAGCCTGAAATTTTTTGTAAAAGCCCTTTACAAGTTCTCAAATATTATTCCTCTATCCCACTCCTTTATATTAAATTCAGGGTCAAACATTATTCAATGACAACGCATGGCCAAAATTGATGTTTTGATGGATTGACTCAGGAGATTCAACTGTATTTGATAATAGTCTGAATAATACTCACTTTTCTTTTGTTGTTTTTTCTGTCTTTTTTCTTTCTTTCTTTTTTTAATGTGCAAATTGTTACAATGCAACTCTCTATAAATTAAGGTGCTTGGTTATTGCCAATTCTGGAATGGCTTAATGCAGACATAGTTCTTTAGATGAATTTTGAAGGAAAATAAGGGTTCTAAAAACTAGAATATCTGAACAGTGATGTAGGAGTGAATTTCAAGCATGGGGTACAGACAATACAAAGATACTATGAGATGAAATGTCATGAGTTACAGTAAATAGCTCAATTTGGTGGGAAATAGACATCACGAAGAGGCATAATATGAAATCAGATTTTCCAAAGAGGGGAGGAGGAATCATAAGATTTTTAAGTAAGGAGGGATATCTTTATATCTCCTCTTTAGGAAAACTGCTATACAGAGATTCATTTTTGGAGGGAAAGAAATATTCATTGCTACAATATCTTTTGTATAATATAATAATTGGCACACATCAAATAATATATGTGCTAGTAACTGGCATGATATCTATCTATCTATCTATCTATCTATCTATCTATCTATCTATATATGCTGAAGATCACTTGGCAGGAGAAGATACCAGAAACTGAGGTCCTTTTTCGAATTAAACTACCAAGCATTCCAATTCTAATGCAGAGAGCACAATTGTGTTGGTCTGGCCACATTGTTCAAATGCCACATGTACGCTTGCCAAGGAAAGATTATTTTATGGAGAACTCACACAGGGCAAGTATGCACAAAGTGATCACAAAAAGAAATACAAGGATACTCTCAGCATCTGCTAAGAACTTTTTAAAAATAGCTTTTTATTTTTCCAATACTCACAAAGATAGTTTTCAATATTCACCTTTGCAAAACCTTGTGTTCCAAATTTTTTTTCACTCTCCCCTCTTAGGTAGCAAGCAATCCAATATATGTTAAACATGTGCAATTCTTTTAAGAACTTTAGAGTCGACTACATGATATGGAAGACACTGGTACAGAACTACCCAGCATGGCATGTCTTCATCAGAAAAGATACTGTGCTTTATGAACAAAGCAGAATTGAATTAACTCAGGAGAAACACAAGATGCACAAAGCAAGAGACTCACCCCAAATGTTCATAGGGAGTATTTGTGTCCAACCTATGATAGAGTATTCCACATTCAAATTGGACTGATGAGTCACAGTTACATACACTGTAACTCGATTCTAATTTAATGATGGCATTTTGATCCTCTTTGAGGATTCAGGACAATAACTAACACATTATATAGATAGGTGTTGATATCAATCTATTTATCTATCTATCTAAATACCTAATCCTAAATGCCTCCCAACTCTATATATGTATATGTATGTATGTATGAGTGTGTATGTGAGTGTGTCTGTGTCTGTGTGTGTACTGCTCAGGAGCCATAAGTAGATTGATGTAGTAAAATAAATAAATAAATAAACATTAATGGGAGAAAAAAGTAATATTCCCCTAAACAAGCAAAATCAAATCAATTTTTGCCTACATTTAATTTCTTTTTTAAAGTTAATATTTTGTAAAAGTATAAGAAAATTGATATATTTTGGGGCAGCTAGGTGGAGCAGTGGTTAGAGCACCAGCCCTGAAGTCAGGAAGACCTGAGTTCAAATCTGGTCTCAAACACTTCCTAGCTGTGTGACCCTAGGCAAGTCACTTAACCCCAATTGCCTCAGCAAAAAAAGCAAAAAAAAAATCGATATATTTTATAAACTATTTTGGGGAGAAGAAATAAGAATAAAGTCATTTCAATACAATTTGAGGGAGGTTGGTATATCATAAATATATATCATGAAACAATGTGACAAATACCATCTCTAAAAGAAAGAAAAAATGAAGAGATATTTCTATCTGAAAAGCTTTGTTAGGGATTATTTTCTCAAAATCTACTGGTATTGTCAGCAGAATCACATATATTCTTATTCACAAAGTGTTTTATATTTGTCATTTAAAAAATGAATGTAATGCTTATATAATTTTCTGGAAGAATATTTTCTATTTTTTTCCTAAATGCAACAACATCAAAAAAATCTCATTAGTACTCCTTATTTTTCATTGTTCCTAATTTAAAAGGAAAAAAAAATGGTTTAAATCTCATTTTAATCTCTCATCGTCTCTATGAAGTTTAACAAGAAGCAGAGTTGCTAACTCAGTTCATTGTGGTCATCCTCATGCTCAGTAGAGTTCGAACTGAGAATTAAAAAAAAATCCAAGCACATTTTTACATTTCATTTTGTTAAAATTCCATAATACATTATCATGCCTACCAATCATATCTATTATAGAATCAGTTATAGGTCTATCCTTAATTCATATATGAAATTTCCTATACAAAGTATCAAAGTCTTTTTTTTTCCCTTCCAAGTAAGAATTTTCATTGATGTTACTTGCTTATCAGTTATATGAAATCAAGTTGACAAGTTTAAATGTACCACTATCAGTCACTGAATGGAACTGACTGAATGATACAGTTGATGAAACCTAATTGCCCAGTTGATCATTCATGGTCAAATGCCATAATTAATACTTCAGAATTACACCTGGACATAGACATTAAAAGGAGGACTATGAAAAAAAAAATGCCAAGAAGTACAAAAAAGAAAAGCAAATAATAGAGGTAGTGTAAACAGGGAGCAAACTTAGGTCTCCATTATTGGTGTGGAACTGCAACTCTATGAATTACTATAATTCCTGAAGATTGTCTCCAAGAAATGGCAGCAGTGAAAAAACAGTGCCAACATAGTTTGATTACCTAGATTACTTGGAATTCCTATACCAAATGACAGGAATACTAAATAAGAAATATGATTTCATGGAGTAAGTTGAAGTCAAAACAAAATCAAACAAACAAAAAAGAAAACAGTGAGAAAAAGACTTTTTGATGTAGCTAAGCAAATATAGATATTACCCTTTATTGATGTTGCATGAGTTATAATTTTATATGTTCTAGGGAAGAGAGTAAGTATGATATGTTCAGTGTAAAGTAAGTCAATACCTGGTGTGCCTAGGAGGAAAATGTACCAATTAATCAGAACATTAACTAAACATAGATTTGCTTGATAAAGTTCATAACTTTGAATGTATTCAATGAAAATCTTAAATGAAAGTTATGGGCCAGGGATAGTACATATAAAAACTAATCAGTGCAATCTTGGAGAATGTATGCAAAATGACTGAAAAAAAAAAAGATCTATACATCTTATAATATTTTATTTGTGAGTAGGATGAAGAAACTTTTTCCATGTCATGAAAATTGAAATGTACTATGGTCATTTTATAACCTAAAAGTCTCTGTATAACTCTAACACCATTTTGCCATGTTTACTGAAGTTCCAGACTTATTTGAGTTAATACATCCACAGTAATTTTTAGAATTGAAAATGTACCTCTAGGGATCATTATTAGTTATTGAAACGAGCAAGAATTTGTCTATCTAATGGAATTTGTCTAAAGAACCCAGGTGGTTGCAAAGAGAACTCACCAACCAACTTTAATTTATAAAATAAGAAATAGAGATAAGGTGGAAATAATAGCATGCAAGAGAAGATGAATATGAGTATGACATGACCCTGTAAAATATATGTGTTTGGAGTATGTGAAATGATGATAATTAATGACAGAGCTACAAAATTTTTGTTTTGTTTTGTTTCAATTAACTCTTCAAAGAAAAATGGTCTTTACTTTGGAAATGATATGGATAAAAATACATAACAAAGAGTTGATTGTTGAAATAAGTAAAGAGATAATGAGGAAGTATTTTCCTCCTTATGATAAATTCAAGCCACTGATTTAGATGAATTACATTTTTAGAACTGAGATATATAATTATTGAGAGAAAATGCCAGTGGTATTTAGCAGATGGTAGAATATGGAAGAGACACCAGAAAACTGGAGGAAGGTAAATGTTGTGATTGTTAAGAAAAAAAAGAAAAGAATGGAGTGTGCTTCTATAGGTCAATGAGCTTCATGTCAATTCCTAAGAAATTTCTAAATAGAATAATTAAGAAGATAGTTGGAAAATATGAAGAAAGCAAAGTGGAGACTATAAAAAGCTATCATGATTTCATTAGTAACACAACATAACCAAAACAACCAAATTTTCCTACCTTCCTTTTACTGTACAAAGAACTATCATCCTTCCATTCCCTTGGTCTCTGCAACTATATCATCATGCATGACTCTCCATTATAACCCTCCATATCCAAGCTGTTGTCAAGGTCTGTTGGTTTCACCTTTGTTAATTCTTTTTAATATACTCCTTTATCTCCTTTAATTGTGTCATCATTCTCATGCCTAGAGTAGGGTAATACTCTGCTAGTGGTTTTCTCTGCTTCAAACCTCTTCTCACTCCAATCCATCCTCAATTCAGTCAGTAAGTGAGTTTTGTACAGTGAAGGTCAGATCATGTTTTCCCTTTACTCAACAAATTCCAATGTTTCCCAATGCCTCTGAGTATATTAAATAGGTGTTATTGATATTTTGCTTTCAGAGCTCATATAACCTAGCCCTACCTTCATTTCTAGTCTTTTTACACCTTTCTTCCTGCCACATATCTTTGATACAATTCATGGCCATTCTCTTAACAAGACAATACATTGTTTGGCTCTGAGAATTGTCTCTAGCTGTCTCCTATCCCTGAAATGTTCTCCCTCCTTATCCCTATCTATTGACTTACCTAGCTAATAATAATAACAATATTTATTAAGTTTTGGCTGTCTGCCAAGAACCATGCTAGGTATATTACAGATATAATCTCATTTGATCTTTGCAACTACCAAGGAAAGCAGACCCTACTATTATCTTCATTTTAGAGATGAGGAAACTGAAGCAAAGATTTATCCAGGACCACACACGTCTGAGGCTGGATTTGAATTTAGGTCTTCCTGACTTCAAGGTGACTGCACTTTGTTATCTAGTTGTCCAGGAAATCTTTCCTAAACTGGCAGATAAGAAAGATAGGTACTTGACCATGTGCCATTTCACATTTTTCTAATCATGTTTGTCTCAGTTTCCTCATTAGTAAAGTGAACTAGAGAAATAAATGACAAATCACTTCAGTATATTTACTGGGGGGAAAGGTCACAAAACCACTGAAGTGACTCAACATCAATAAAATTATGGAGGACAGATTAGACTTGTTCTGAATTGTCTCAAGGGAAAAAACTAGGAAAAAAGAGTGGAAGTTTTAATGTGGTCAGTTTAAATGTGGTATCTGGAAAAAACTTCTTCATAATTAGCTATTCACAAGAGGAACAAGCTGCTTTAGAAAAAAATGCATTCCCTCTTCATTTGATTTCGTTAGGCAGATTCTATTTCTCAGGTTATATTTAAGATTCCTCCACATGTGGCCTGGCCTAGTTGGCTGCTTCCAAATAACTTTTTTTTTTTAATTCTGTAAGATTACCAAACCATTCCCTTATAGAATGATTGGGAGGCAAAGCCAAACTGAGGAAACATCAGGAAAGATACAGAACATAATGAGTTTCAGGGAGAAAAACATAACAAAGGACCACAAGGCAACAGCAAGTCCAGAGGAACCTGGGATAAGGGGAGAGAAAAGCCCCTAGGAATGGAGCAAATGATCATCTCTCCCTCCACAGCTTGCTTTCCATTTATTTATATATATATATACATATGTAAATATGATATGAATATATAATATAAAGTTCTTGAAGCCAGTGACCATTTTTTATTTCCATTTTCTAACACATAACTATTGTGCCACAGTTCCCTTGTCTCAGTTTCCCTTAATTGTTCTGCCTCAATTTCCCTGAATTATTCTGCCTCAGTCTCCCTGGTAGCAACCCCTTCTTTCTGGCCATTAGGACTGAGATAATTGACCTGCAGAGTTGTGGCTACTCTGTCATAAAGACTCCAGATGTCATAAAAGAGTCATAAAACTCCAGATGATTTATCTCCAATGTTTGGGCATATCTTTCTGGTCTCAGACTCAGCGTCTCCTAGCTCCTTATCAGAATTTATGATCCTTCCTCCATACCCCCAACTTTTCAGAACTGAATTTATGGTCATTTCTTGGAACTTCTATCCCCTCAGTGCTCTACCCCTCCTTCTGACTTTGTTTCCCTGTGTGCCAGAACCCTATAAGAATTCCTGGATCCTCTCACTTGAGGGTTGGATGTTTTGAGACAAGAGTCCCATTCAGACCCATAATTACGGATTTCAAACTCTCTGGGGTTGTATACTTTGTATCCAGATGGCTGGCTAATATGGCTGCCAGTCCAAACTCTCCACTACTATCAATAAACTATAAAAAATCTCTAATCTCCATGCTGCTTCAGTTTCTCTGTGCATTACATAACAAGCAAGTAAATGCTTGCCAACTTTTTATTTCATTAACTAGAACATTATATAAATATCACATGAAAATGATATATATTAGTGCTAAAAAATGCCTAATTTGTAAATTATCCTGCAGCAAGTTCTATGATAAAGAGGGTTATCAGTAGTGTCTCCTCTCTCCCAAAACAAAAACAAACAGACAAACAAACAAAAAAAAACACAACTCAAAAATTTTAGAAATAGAAAATAAATGCTTCTAGATAGTGGTCTATTCAGGAATTTTTAAAATGATAGACTGAGAATGAGAATCTTTCTACTGAGACAAGCAATTGCAAACATGAGACCATAAAATCTATGGGGTTATTGGAAATGGTTTCAGTTTGTCTCCATTACATATGATACTTGCTGATGGTTTTAAATAGATGGTATTGAACATTTTAAGGAAAAGCCCATTTATTCCAATACTCTCTAGTGTTTTTAATAGGAAGGGGTGTTGGATTTTATGAAATGCTTTTTCTGCATCTATTGAGATAATCATATGGTTTTTGATAGTTTGGTTATTAATATAATTAATTATGCTGATAGTTTTCCTAATATTGAACCAGCCTTGCATCCCTGGTATAAATCCTACTTGGTCATAGTGTACTATCCTGGGGATGACTTTCTGTAATCTCATTGCTAATATCTTATTTAAAATTTTTGCATCAATATTCATTAGGGAAATTGGTCTATAGTATTCTTTCTCTGTTTTTACCCTAGCTGGTTTAGCTATCAGCACCATATTGGTCTCATAGAAGGATTCTGGCAGTATACCTTCTGTCCCTAATTTCTCAAATAGTTTGTGTAGTATTGGAATCAATTGTTCTTTGAATGTTTGGTAGAATTCGCATGTAAATCCATCTGGCCCTGGATATTTTTTCTTAGGGAGTTTGTTAATAGCTTGTTCTATTTCTTTTTCTAATATGGGACTATTTAAATAATTTATATCCTCTTCTCTTAACCTGGGCAGTCTATATTTTTGTAGATATTCCTCCATTTCATTTAGATTATCAAACTTACTGGCATAAAGTTGGGCAAAGTAACTCCTAATTATTGCTCTAATTTCCTCTTCATTGGAGGAAAGTTCTCCCTTATCATTCTTGAGACTAACAATTTGATTTTCCTCTTTCCTTTTTCTTATCAAATCAAGTAAAGGCTTATCTATTTTGTTGGTTTTTTCATAGAACCAAATCTTAGTTTTATTTATTAATTCAATAGTTTTCTTATTTTCAATTTTATTGACCTCCCCTTTAATTTTCAGAATTTCCAATTTGGTATTTAATTGAGGGTTTTTAATTGCATCTTTTTCTAGCTTTTTTAATTGTAAGCCCAGTTCATCGATCTTCTCTTATGCAAGTAAGCATCTAGAGATATAAAATTGCCCCTTATAACCGCTTTGGCCATATCCCACAAATTTTGGTATGTTGTCTCATTATTGTCATTCTCCTGGATGAAATTATTGATTGTGTCTATGATTTGCTCTTTCACCCATTCATTCTTCAGGATTAGATTATTTAATTTCCAATTAACTTTTGGTCTATTTTCTCCTGGCCTTATATTGCATGTGATTTTTATTGCATCATGATCTGAAAAAGATGCATTTACTATTTCTGCCTTTCTGCATTTGATTTTGTGGTTTTTGTGCCCTAACACATGGTCAATTTTTGGATAAGTTCCATGGACTGCTGAGAAAAAAGTAAACTCCCTACTGTCTCCATTCAATTTTCTCCATAGATCTATCATACAGAACTTTTCTAACAATTATTTTATCTCCCTAGTTTCTCTTTTGTTTATTTTGTGGTTTGAGTTATCTAAATCTGAAAGAGCAAGGTTGAGATCCCCCACTAGTATAGTTTGGCAGTCTATTTCTTCTTGCATCTCTCTTAATTTCTCCCCTAGGAATTTGGATACTATTGCACTTGGTGCATATATATTTAGTATTGATATTGCTACATTATCTATGGTACCCTTTAATAAAATATAGTTTCCTTCCTTATCTCTTTTGATTAGATCTATCTTGGCTTTTACTTGATCTGAGATAAGGATTGCTACCCCTACTTTTTTTTTTTTTTTTGTTCACATGAAGCATAATAGGTTCTGCTCCAGCCTTTTACCTTCATCCTATATGTGTCACTATGTTTTAGATGTATTTCTTGTAGACAACATATTGTGGGTTTCTGCTTTTTAATCCAGCCTGCTATCTGCTTTCACTTTATGGCAGAGTTCA
This sequence comes from Myrmecobius fasciatus, assembly GCA_023553655.1. NCBI lineage: Eukaryota > Metazoa > Chordata > Mammalia > Dasyuromorphia > Myrmecobiidae > Myrmecobius > Myrmecobius fasciatus. The sequence continues at coordinate 30,053 of JAJPUD010009566.1, forward strand.
TCCCATTCACATTCACAGTAAGAATAACTAATTCTTTATTTCCTGCCATCTTATTTAGCCAAGTTATGTTTTCCCCTTTCCTTTCCCCTTTCTCCCTTCCCCCCTCCTCAGTACTTTGTTTTTAATGACCCCCTCCCCCAAACAATACTCCACCGTTTAGATACCCTCCCCCTGTTTTTACTCCTTTCCCCTGATTCTTCTATTTTCCCTTCTATTAGTTTATCCCTTTCTTTTCCTCCTTTCCCTCCCACTTCCCTCTAGCAACAGACAAGTTTCCATGTGAAATCAAGTGTCTGATATACACTTTAGAGCCCAACCTGATGAGAGATTTACACAATTCTCATCTCCCTCCCCTGTTTCTCTCAATTATATTAGGTTTTCTTTGCCTCTTCAAGCGATTTTACCTTGTTTTTACCACCTTTTTTTTTTTAGGTCTTATTTTACCACTTTTCCCCTCTTTTCCCAGTATGACAACCTTTCCCTCTCTAGTTTCTTTTTCATATTATCAAAGTAATATCTAGTTAATTATACCGCCAAACTTTAAGTATCCCCATAGTAGAAATAAAGTTTTCAAGAGTCCTTTCCTTTTTACCTTTTTATGCTTCTCTTGAGTTCTGTGTTTGGATGTCAAATTTTTTGTTCAGATCTGGTCTTTTCATTAGAAATAGGTGAAATTCACCTATATCATTGAATGACCATCTTCTACCCTGGAGGATAATGCTCATTCTAGCTGGATAGGTTATTGTTGGCTGTAATCCAAGTTCCTTTGTCTTTCAGAATATCTGGTTCCAGGCCCTTGGATCCTTCAATATGGAGGCTGACAAATCATGTGTGATTCTAATTATTGACCCTCGGTATTTGAATTGTTTCTTTCTAGCTGCTAGCAGAATCTTTTCCTTGGTGCTATAGTCCTGAAATTTAGCCACGATATTCCTTGGGGTTTTAATTTTGGGGTCTCTTTCAGGAGGTGATCGGTGAATTGTTTCGATGGTGATTTTGCCTTCTGATTCTAAAACATCAGGGCAGTTTTCTTTCATGATTTCCTGGAAGATAGCATATAGGTTCTTTTTTTTTAATCATGGCTTTCAGGAAGTCCAATAATCCTTAATTGTCTCTCCTGGATATATTTTCCAAGTCAGTTGTTTTTCCTAGGAGATATTTCATATTTTCTTCTAATTTTTCATTTTTTTGTTTTTGTTTGACTGATTCTTGAAGTCTTATTGAGTCATTCACTTGCATTTGTTCAATTCTTATTTTTAAAGAGTTGTTTTCTTCAGTTACCTTTTTAAGCTCCTTTTGTAACTGGCCAATTGAATTTTTTTTGTTCATTGTGCTCTTTTTGCACTTCACTAATTTTATTTTTCAATACATTGGTGTCTTTTTCATATCTCTTTTGCAGGGCATTATATCCTTTTTGCAAGATATTGTATCCTTCTTGCACTGATTTCAATTTATTTTCCCCTTTATCTTCCAGCTCTCTTTTGAGGTTCTTTATACAATCTTCCAGAAAAACCTTTTGAAAAAGGGACCAGTGATGGTCCTTAATAATTTCCTCTTGATTTTTGTCTAAAGGAACCTCAGGATCTGGGGTCAGCCCTTCTTTCTCTTAATAGAAGCTGTCTATGATGAGAGCTCTCTTTTGGTTCTTCATTTTTTTAAACAGTGTGGATGTCTCTTTAAGGCTCGGAAAAACAGTGGCTGAAGTTCTTTGCCCTGGGGCAATTTAGCCAATTAATTTAAGTTGCTGGGCCAGTGGGGGCTAGGACTAAGTCTGAATTACTCCTTAAACAAGGCAAGTGTGCCAGAACATCTGCCCCCAATCAGGGCAGAGTGTCCCGAGTGCCTCAGACAATCTCCAGGTGTTTGGAGTTTGGAGTTTGGAGTTTCTGCCTCCATGAGCTGAGTCCCACCCTCACTTCCCACCTGCACCAAGTCCACTGTTTATCCCTCTCTCTGAGTTAAACAAACCTGATATGAATTTCTTCAGAGATACCCGAAAGCAGTATCCAAATATTTCTGGATTCATTGACTTGAAGATCAGTTCAGAGGCTTATTTTATTGTTGATTTGAGAGAAGATTGGAGGAGGACTCAAAGAGTCACGTTTTCACTCAGCCATCTTGGCTCTGCCCTTGGCATTTACTTATAACGAGATTGGAAATGTGTTAATAATATTAATGATAATAATAATTTGATTCTACAATATTGCTTTGGAAAATAATCAAGGGATCATGGAGCAGAAAATGGTTTTATCCTTTAGGATTAATAGCAACAGATCTAAAACAAAGACTTCATAAAGACATATGTTCAAGATAATAAGGATTTTGGAAAAGGAGAAATACCTAGGTGATCAAGGTTGTAAAGAAGCACAACCATTATTTCTGTTATCATTTTCCTTGATCCATTTAGGGGATTCAGGACCAGTCTTGAAATAAGGGATTTATAGGCAACAGAAGTTGAGAACTGGAAGGTACCTCAGCAGTCATTTTATCTATCTCATAGACCAAAAGAAATTCTTGCTTCAAGAAATTGTCATTTAGCCTTTATCTAAAGACCTCCAAAAGAAGGAGAATGGGAAAAGTCCAAGCCAATATGGTATTCCTTTGGATAGTTCTATTTGTTACTGTTTCCTGAAATTGAACCCATATTTGTGTTTCTGCAACTTTCACCAAATGTTTCTGATTCTATATTTGTACATCCATATAGAACAAATTGATTCTTATTTCCAACTGATAAACTTTCTAGCATTTTAAGAAAGCATCTTTATGGCCCTGACGTCTTTTCTCTAGAGTAAATATCTCCATATGATGATTATTGTATTACATGAATTAAAAGTCCTTTCCCATCCTCATTTGTCTCCTCTGAACTTTCTCCTTTCTTCTGTAGATATTATTCTGCAATCAGAGTTCCTGGATCAGAACACGATATTTCAAATGGGGGAGAATGTGGAAGAAAGTAAGAAATTTGTATAGGTCCAAGCAAAGACTTTTATATTGTCACTTTAAAATTTCATCATATTCTTTTCCATTTAATTTTAAGGCTTGTGTGTATTGGATTCAAATGAGAATAATTTTATTTTGTCAGGGGTAATAATAGTTTCTCAATTGCTATGGAAGGTGTTTGTGTCCTGTGATCATAGTGTATTTTTTCTATGTCTTCTCCATATCTTTAAGCAAACACAAACTCTAGACATTTATGATTAGAGCCTAATACAATTTTTTTCTTTTTTTATGTTACTTAGCTGAGGTAGGCATTTTTCTGGATTTTTTAAAGATTGGGGAAGAGATCTCTGCAGAAGTATAAAGAAGCCGGGAGCATTATGGCTTCTATGTTAATCTAATTTTCACAGTTATATATGTTTGATTTTTCTTTTCCTTAAATAATTTTCTGGTCAGATGAAAGGGGAGGTTAGTATTTCAAGGAAGCCTTTGCAAAAGAAATGACACAAATTTATCCTGAAAAGGTAAATGATGGTTTTGACTAAGGGATAAGTGGAAGGAGAATACTTCAGGCAAAGAATTTAGAAATCAAAAGGAATGAGAACTTCAAGGCAAATTTGAAGCAAAATAAAAAGTCCAGTTTGTCTGGAAGAGAGGGCAAAAGGAATATCAAGTAAGGCCAAGATATTAACAAGCCTCAAATATTAAATAAAACATTTCATAATTCAGTAAGAACTATAAAATTGGTGCCAAATTTATTATTTTTTCTTTATTAAAACTGTTTTGATTTCAGAAATAGAAAAAATAAGTATCTGTAACATGTTTCATTTTGTCTATACTAGATGAAAACAATTAACATTGCATAAACTCGAGTCACTTTCATTTGATATATCCAACTTATTACAGTAGAAGGATTATTTTCAATCACAGAAGCATCCCAATACCTTAATTTACTTGTATTTGAATCTCCATTTTGAAACACAGTGAATAGTACTGGATCCTACTAGTATCTTGTTTTCCTGAGTTCTTAAACAATGTCCATGGTATTCAGTGTTTGGTCTCCTAATAATTATTTTTATAAGGAAAAGTCTTTATTTATGTTTTTGCACAGACCAATAAGGCAAAACTTAGGACTAAAAGAATTAAAAAGAATTTATTAAAAGTATGTCAAAGTAGTAGCATAATGACCTGTTCATCCTTGGAAATCAGCAAGGACTTCAGAATCTAGTCAGCTTTTATTGATAACTTTTATAATGAGATAAAATCAATTCAGATAAGTCCTTGTCAATAAAAGGGAGATAGATCTTTACATCTCTGGTCTTTTTCCAAGATAGCAAGTATATGACAATTTACCAAGTGTAAACAGGTAGGAGGTGATTTGCTATGTGACAAATAGCAGATAAAGCTGCAGCTGGGGTGAAATTGCCACCAACATTGATTTACGAGCAGCATTGGGAGAATTAGATCACTGAGTCAGGATAACTTTGAATGTAATTATTCATTAGAATTTAGAGGGAATGACTTATTAACCACGAAATTTTATGTGAACTTTTAGTGTGTCATATAAAAGAGGAAACATGTTTAATTTTTTTTTCAAATAGAAAAAATAAAAACCAAAGCTGTAGAAAAACAGAAATAATGACTTAGATCTGATAATATGAATCATATTTTTTTCTTAAATACTCTGAGAAAACTAAGAATGAAAGCAATGTTATATTTTCAGAGGTATGCATCTTTTCACATAAGGAAAAAAAAAACACAATCTAAGCAAAAGTTTAAATAATAGAAAATTCTACAAGTAATAGAGATTATTTCCCTCTTCCTCAATTTTCTCTACTCTCTTCTCATTCTCTTTGTCACTGAATTGACTAGTTCACTACAATTTCTTATCCTTTCCCTAAAACTATTCGTCCTTTTTTTATAACTCTGATTTGTCATGAGCTCACCTTAGAGGTCCAGAACTCTTATCCACACCATCACAATTCTCTCATGAAAATATATGTCCAGTTTCCAAACTCTTAACTTCTAGACTTTTTTTCCCTTTGGGATAATATTTTCATAGCAAAATCTCATCTCAAAATATAATTTACATTCAAATCTACTAATTTCATTCAAAACTCTACTAAATAAACATTTGAGGACATTTGCCTTGGCCACTGGATGTTACATTGTAAGAGGTAAACTTATAGTAGGATAGCATGAACTTAAATCCTATTTCTGCCACATAATAATTTGTGATATTATTAATCACTTACCTTATCTGGGCCTCAGCTTACTGAAGTATAAATTGAGTAGATTGAATCACATGAGTTCTGCCATTCCTTTCAGAGCTAATACTATGTGACTCTATGGCCTTATTTTTGCAGGCATAATTTTAGGAATAGGAAGAGTTGCTGGCTATTTATGTAGAGGGAATTGTGGATTATAGGTATATTTTATATTGATATAAATTAGATTAATAGGTTTGCATGTGTGCCCACACAAGTGTATATATGTATATGTGTGTAAGTATGGGTGTGAGTATACGCATGCATGCATGTATGTATGTTTATATTCCCTCACTTCCTATGACAGTGCCAAAAATTCCAATCAATTAGAAATCCATGCATTCAGGTCCAGAATGTTTGGGCATTTCAAGATGCTTATCTAAATATCATTTGAAAAAATAATGTTTTATGATCATTACATGATGCCTTTCTAAATGCCAATGAAAAACATATCTTATGTAGGATTATGTAGGAATTTACTTATCATTTGATCATTTTAATCTCTCATTTTAAAGGCCAACTATCCAAGGCCCAAAGATATTAAATAGATTGCATAAGGCTGCAAAATTAGTTAGGAACAGAATCAGGAATCAAATCCAGGTGGTTGTACACAGACCACCATAACTCTTCTTGGTATATATGTACAATTTCCAAGCCCTTGATTTCTAGCTTTTTTCTCTTCTTGGGATAATTTTTTCATAACAAAATCTCATCTCAAAATATAATTTCCATTGAAATCTACTCTTTCTATTCAAAATTCCACTAAATTTACAATAATATCTAAATCTAGGGTTCTTTCACTACTATATATTATCCACCTTAATTGTATTTGGAGTAAGAGTTTTTTGCCCTTAGTGTCTGTCAATATAAAAGACCTAAATTTTGAGGGCACAATAGATTGCCATCAAACTTAATGCTTTTTCTTTCCAGGTTCCCTTATTAAACATCCTGCAAATTCCGTGGTTCTTTGAGATGCATGGCTTGTGGCTGTTTTACTTTTGAAATATTATGAGTAACCAGTTGTAATATTGGTTTTGTGTTAAACCACAATTAGAAATGAAAGCCTCTGCCATGAAGATTAGCTTTAATATTTGAATCACATGCCTCCCTTAAAAGGGGGAAAGGCATTTTTGCTTTTGTTTTTGTTTAAAGGTCATAGGTTAAATTACTCTTTAAAAAGAGTAAATGTATGCATTAATTTATTAGATTTCTCCTCAATATATTTTTCTTATTTATCCTCGGGTTTTTTTTTTAATATTGAATTTGTGATCAACCATTTAAGAGATAATCCATAAACCTAGTCACCAATCTAAAGAAAGAACTTAAAGGAATCTCACTCCTTCTTCAAACTGTTGAAAGCCTTTGTTTTAGACACTGACAGGAGGGGAATGTTTGGTGGATGTAGACAGGGATGAAGAGTAAAAGGTGAGATTCAGACAGTTTTTTAGCACAGGGTAAAATGTATAATACACTGAAATGCACATTTATATGTACACATGCACATATAACTCAGGGTGGGGAATGAGGAGAGCAGAGAAAGGAACAAAAGCTCAGAACAGAGGAGCTAAGAGAAAGAACATATGGACAGATGTCACTTCCAGTTTAGTTGGGAAAGTACTTCTTATGCCATAAAACAACTAGATGATACATGAGATTAGAGAACTGAATAATTGTGAATTTAAAGAAAGTTTTCAAATTGTAGTGAAAACAGATTTAAGCATTTTTCTAGAGATGTTAAACAGCCACAAATACTAGGGTTCCACTATATATTCCCAAATTGAGATTATTCAGTCACAAAGGACAATGAAAACATGCATAATAGCATGAATATTTTGCAGCATATTACTTTAAAATTATGTGTGCAAGTTGTGACATTAGTGATATTATTCAGTAAATATGTGAACAAAAAAAGAAGTAGGATATTGACATTCCAAAAGAAAAGTACAAGAGATTGTCAACTCACATGCTAATTTGGCACTCTGAATAATAAAGACCTGCTGAAAAGCATCTAGGATATAGGGGATATCCTTGATGTATGATTTATGGAATAATATGGACAAACATGGATGGGTTTCTATTTGATGATATATAATTAACCCCATCCTACACTAGAATTGCACATTCCTTGAAGTAAAGAGACAGTTATGAAAAATGTGGGTAGAGTAGAAGGGCATGGTAGCAGCAAAAATTCTGATTTCAAAGCTAATTTCTGATACTTCTTGCATGATTTTAGGCAAGCCATTTTATCTTTATGGATTCTATTTCTTCCACTATAAGATGAATAGATGAACTAGATTGTTTATAAGGTATCTCCCTGTTCTAAATACATGATCTTTGATGCTATAATATAGAAAATCTTCATGGAATTGATCGTTTTGAACTATGGCTTAAAAATAGTTCTGAGATTGTTATGTATGGGAAAAGTATGCTAAGTAAAACTGAATATATTCAGCAATTAATTGAAAAATAAAAATCCACACATCATTGGGATCTTTCATTCTCATTCTCATATCTATCATAAAGCTGATCTTCATTTAAGATCCACTACTTTTACTACACTGAACACTACTTAGAATCAAATTCATTAATCCAATTATATATTTAAATGGAATGTCTAATTTTCATAAGCTGCCTTATTATAGACTTGCTTTCCAAAATGGAATTAGAAAAACTCCAGGACATGATTGAATGCTCTATAGATTCATTTGGAGCCAGATCAGTAATAAATGTGCAAAGATAATAAAAACTGTTTATGGAAAACTTTATGGTTCTGGAAAATAAATTTAAATAGTTTTTCAAACAGAGTTACATTACATTTTATGTTCTACCATTGCAATTCTAGTCAATAAGAACATATGGTATTTTAACGATGGATGAATGTATATACTATGAAGCTGGTTCGTACTTTCTTTGAGCTGAGGCTCTCAAAAGGAGACCCTGCTTTTAAGGAATAGACTGTGTAAAAACAGAATCATACAGATGCAGTTTTTGGCCTGCTAATAATCTAAGAGAATAACTTTTATGGCTACTTCTGTTTGTTGAGCACCAATAATAGTCCTCTCCTCAAGTTTCTCTCCAAATTTTCACAAATTAAGAAAGAATGGACAGACTCCTGAGGGAGCAATTCCTCAGAAGGAGAGGTGAATACTACTAACCTTTGTTTCCGATTAGTTCCTCTCCATTATTCCCAGAATCTATATTCCAACCACATTAGGGGATTCTTTATTTAGCACAGTAAGAATTCACATTCCTGGTCTAAATTTATCTTTCTATCCTGTATCTTGTGTTCAAAGGTATACATAGTAACCTGCATCCTACTGGATTTTTACTTGGATATCATAAAATTCTCAATAGCATAAGTACACCTAAACACACACACACACAGATCCACAATGCACATTTTCTCTGTCTGTTTCTTTCTATGTCACTGCTCTCTTGTGCTTGTCTGTCTTTGTTTCTGTTTCGCTCTTTCTGTCTCTCTGTGTGTCTGTCTGTTTCTGTTCCCACCATGGGCATGTTGCTGTCTTTCTCTCTGTCCATCTCTTTTGCTCTCTCCTTAATATTTTCATTGTTATGGGTAAAAAATGTTGGAGTCAAAAAAGTTTTCATCAGTTATGCTCTTGACAAGTACATGTTTTCTCCCTGTTGTTACCTCTTTGGTGAGATAGCATCATAAGATGAGACTCTTAGGAAATTAAGAAACAGCTCAGTACTGACTTTGAAGTATGTTGTTCTAAGGAAAAGGCAAGAGCTGTAGTTGAATAATAATTCAACAAATATAATTATTAACTTTGATGGCAATTCTTAAATGTTGGATATCATGGAAGTCCTTAAAGGAAAGATAATAAAGTTTCTATTCATCTTTTGTTTAAGGAAATTGGGTGCCAAAGCAATATCTAAAAGGAAAAAAAATGGATAAATTAGAAAAAGGGAAAAGTCAGGGTTAAATACTTTAATTTATAGGTACTATTTCCTATAGGACAGCTATGGTACTATGGAGACAATTACTGTTGTGGAATCAGAAAGACTCATCTTCTTGTGTTCAGATTCAGGTTCAGATAGTTGTGAGACCCTCACTAAGTCATTTAACTGTTTACTTCAGTTCCTTATCTCTAAAATGAGCTGGAGAAGAAAAAATACTCTAGTATTTTGGTCAATAAAACTTCAAATAAGATTACAAAGAATTAGGCGTGACTGAAAAAAAAAGAAAAAAAGAACTGGACAGCAAAAACAACTACCTATTGCATAATATCAGAATTTTAATATAGGTACTTAGCTTTACTAATTCTGAAGCTAGTGCTCTACTACTATGATTCTTCTTGACATAAGAAATATAATATATATGTGGTACAAAGTGATCTGGTCCTGGCATAAAAAAATACCAAAGTTCAAATCCCACCTCTAATCTTTTCTATTGAACTTCTATGAGCCTTATATTATCTGTAAAATAGTGAAAAAAATACCCATGTATCCTTATTTATAGGGCTCTTGGGAAGAATCATTGAAATAATCTATATGAAATGTTTCATGGATTCTGTTACATCCTATAAATTTTAGCAGTTATTAATATTATTAGACAATTGGTAAGAAAATGATTGTTCAAATGAAAACTTTTCTAAAAGTGATTAAATTTAACTTCAGGATATTTCAAGATATAAATAGCATTTAGAGCTCATGTTAAAATTTATAAGTATTGTCTCATTTGAGCCTCACAACAACCCTGGGAAGTAGATGCTTTTATTATCTTCATTTTATAAATGTGGAAATTGAAGCAGAGGTTAACTGGCTTGCCCAGCTTCACATAGCTACTTTCTCAGTTGGAATTTGAATGTGGGCCTTTCTGACTTCAGGCCCTGAGCTTTACTCACTTGAATAACAACTACAACAACTATGATAATAATGACAGCTAAGTGGTGCAGTAGATAGAGCCCTGGACCTTGCAGCAGGAATATTTGAGTTCAAATCCAGGCCTAGAAACTTACTAAACTGGGCAAGTCAATCACTTAAGCTTTTTTTTCCCTCAGTTTCTTTATCGGTAAAAGTGTTTTTGAGAAGGAAATTAAAAACTGCTCCCATATCTTTGCCAAGAAAACCCCAAATGAGATAAAAAAAGAGTTGAGCATGATTGAAATGACTGAACAACAATGGACATCAACAATAATAGCAACTCAATGATAGAATTTACCTAATTTTTGTTTTCATTACAATCTTGGGAGGTTGATGCTATTATTATCCCCATTTTAAAGATGAAGAAATTGATTGAAGCAAACAGAGAATATGAAGGTTGCTTAAGTCACTGAATTAGTAAATGTCTGAGGCTGCATATGAGCGCAAGTCTTCCTGATTCCAGGTTCAGCACCCTATTCAAAATTCTAGAATAATAAAACTCATAATAAATATATATTTTTTAAAAATACAGTTTGGAATTATCTTCACTTGATAAATGCATTGGCTTTTAGAAAATCCTTACAACTTAAAAAAAGGAAAAATAACTTAGGACTTTGATTTTTCATGTTATTTTTCACTACTAAAAGAACTGCAAATCTCATGCTATAATTCCCTTCCCTTGTGAATTCACAAATTCTTTTGTTTATTTGGAGAAATACAAGAATACAAGGGTAGTGGAAAGAGAATCAGATACCTAGACCTCAGTTAACACAACACTTCTGTCATTAATATGTTGAATTGTTAATGTCTTTAGACTATTCTATGACCCTCATACCAACATATATAAAAAAGGGGGGGGGGAGAATGGATTCAACTTGATTATATTAAAATACTCTTCCAGTCTTGATAGTCTAATTCTACAATGGTGGCCAAAAACATAGGAAAGAATGATATTAATAACTGGTGATATTATTAAAGAAGTTTTATATATTATCTAGAAGTGAGAAGTCATTTGCATAGTATATAGAGAACTAGATTTAAAATGAAGAAGATCTTGGTTCAAATCTTGACACAGAGATAGACTAGGCATGTGACTTTGGTCAAGTCTTGTTGTGCCTCATTTTCCTCACTGTAAAATGAGCAGGAAACAATTAATCTCTCTTGTCCCATCCAACTCTGTATTTATGATTCTCTGAAATCATGAAATAAAAGAAAACCTTCTCCTTTGAGCACAGTTAAATATTCTTATATATTTGCAACCACACACATACAAACACATACATTCATGTATGTTTGTGTGTATATATCTATATCTATGCTTATTGTTATAGATATATAGAGACAGAGACAGAGACAAAAATAAAGAGAAAGGCAGAGACAGAGAGAAAGGAGAGGCAGAGTGACGACAAAAATAAAGAGAAAGGCAGAGACACAGAGATAAACAGAGTCAGAGACAGAAACAAAGAGAGAGAAAGACAGGGATAGAGAGATAGAAAGAAAATCTAAGAGATATAATTAATTCTATAAAAAAAATGAGTATATGTAGTACATACCTATGGACAGCAGAGGGAAATCTGGGAAGGAGATAAGTAAAAGGCATTATGGTTATGGCCATGGTGTATTCAAGTTGAATAAAGGATCCATTGTGAATAAATTTTCTTAACAGCATGATTACTTCGGGGGGGGGACATAAGAAAGCATGGAATGCTAAAAGCCATAATTTCAAACTATATTGAAATAATTGTTTCTCAGCATGGAACAAGATCTATCAGATGCCCAAATTCAGACTCAAGAACCATTGCCATATGCTTCAACAGAATTCATGATATTTCATAGAACAGTTAAAGCATTAAAAAAAAAAGAATAGAAATGGCATTTGGTGGCAGGGTGTATGTGATGAATGATTTCAGTGACAGAAATAACCTATCAAACAATCCTCAACTTTAAAGCCCAGGGCAAGATGGATTCCTGAGTTGAACACTTGACTAGCTGTTCTTTTTTCCTTCTAAAAGAATGTGTTCTAAATTCCTTGTAAAACCTCTGCTATAGGCTACAGTTTTACTCCTCTCATATGGTAGCTGCTCACTGTAGCAGAGAAGGGTACTGGACCATAAGATGGGAAAGTTAGAAGCTTCCCACAGCTATGACATTCCCTTATCTAACTTCAGTATTTCCAATCCTGGGAAAGTCACCCTTTTCATGACCTAATTTACTCTGAGGAAAAAGGAAGATAATGCTTTTTAGAATCACTATTTTTTCCCGTTTGTGCTTTTTTCTTTTAAGCCAAGATCACATATTTTTAGAGAAGCTCATCATCAATAATCAATCAATAATAAATAACCAGTAAGTGTCTAATTTATGCAAGTTATATTTTACATTTTAGAGATAATTCAAACAAGTGTATTCAACATGATTCTTGTCCTCAAGGGACTTATCATCTAATTGGAAAGATTAAACACATGTGATCTAAAAGTAAACTCGATATAAAACAATATGAAAAGATAATACATGAAACAGTAAAGCTATACCATAGAAGCTGAGAGCAGGAAGAGAACACATCTGGTTGAGGTGTTTGAAGTAAACATGATGATGGATTGAGGATATTATTTCTAATTTGAGCAATGAGTAATTCATAGCTAACATTTGGCACTGTAACGTTTACAGAGTTTTCCATATATTATTTCATATGATCATTTTAAGAAGCTTCTGAATCATGAATTTTTATTATCCTTTTGATGGATTAAGAAACTGGAGCTGAGAGAAGTTAAATGATTTGAATGATGACACAGAACTAGCTATAAAATCTCTGACATGCAATTTAAGTTCAGTGACCTATCAATGACACTACCTATCTATGTTTAGAAGAATAGTGATCAAGTAATTATTTGATAAACTATAATTAATAGATGTATCTATCCTGCATCAGGTATTATACAAGACACTGAGCATAGAATGACAAAAATAAATAGTCATTTCCCTAAAGGAGCTTTTGCAAGACAACATATACATATAAAAGTATATATAAAATGTTGAATGACTTTCCTAGGATCATACAAATTGCATGCGTTAGAAATAGGAATTAGACCTCTGTTTTCCTGACTTCCAGGTTTGTTCTCTCTACACTGAGCCATTTAATTTCCACATAAAATATATACAAAATAACTGTTAGTATCTTTATTTTATTTAATTTTTTGATGTGGGGGAAAGAAGAGAAAAACTAGTAGCTGAGAGTTTCAGAATGATTTATAAACTAATGTGCGATGCTAAGAGGTGAAGAGGAAATGTATTGCAAATAATATAGACCTTTGTACAAAGAGGTGGAGATGAGAGATGAAATATTTTGAGGGAATAATAGCAGGAAGGCCAGTTGGTTTGGATTAAGTATGTCAAGAGAACTAATGTGACATAAGATCAAAAATTCATACCAGATTGTGAAAGAATTTAGGTGCCTTAAAGAAGAGATCATCACATGCACAAATGCAGTAAAATAAAGGGGTAATTGCAAATTTGGAAATAATACTTGAGGCCATCTAGTCCAACTTCTTTATTTTATAAATGAATATATTAAGTCACAGAGAAGTTAATTAAACATCTTTCAAAGGTTGTACAGGCCAAACTGGGATTTGAAGCTATGCACCAAATTTGTTGCTTTCTTTCCTTGTATCATTTTGAATCTTAGGCATATACCCCATGGTCTAGTCATGATCCATGTTGTCTTATCAAAAAAAGATCTACATTTCTGTTTCAGGTCATCAGCTTACTATGGTAGCTCTTGTGTTTCCCTGGAGGATTTCTGTCTTTTTTTCTTTCTTTTTTAGCTAGGAAAAACAATTTGTAGTTGAGAAGTGCTTCATTGTTCTCAAAATAACTAAGAAATTGGGACATCTTCTTTGTAAAGTCTTAAAAGGCCCAGCACATATATTATTAACACAAGCACTTTAAAATTAATTACCTTATAAAAGAAAAGCTGTAAAACTATGCACTTAACTGTTGCTATAATCTCAATTCATTTGGTTAAAAAACATACTAAATCCTAAGTAAGATAAATTGTATATAAAATAACTAACTTTATTGCAAAGTATATGTTCCTTTTTTTTGTTTAACTTTACAATTTAAAAAAAAAATAATGTGATAAAAAATGTTCCCAAGGATTAACTTTAGTGAACCAGTGTACAAGAGATTCCCTGGAATAACTTTGTAAATCAAATGTGACAACAAATAAATATCATTTGATTGTATTAGAAGGAAAATTGAGTTTCTTTGCCCTTAAAAGAAAATTCAAGATAATTTTTGTAAGTACATATGCTTCTCTTAATATATTTCCCTTATTACTAATCAGAGGTCAAAGCAGAAGAAAATGAAATTTAGGAAAAAATATATAGGAAAATTTAATTTATTTTCAATTACAGGAAAAGTTCCACTACTTTCAGGAAGATAAGATGAAGGCCAGTGTCAAATATTGTGTCTATTTTATAATTCATATTTGATTTTCCTTCAGAATGAACTAGAGAATCAAAACATCTGTAGGAGAGATAATACTATCATTTAAGCTGTCCCTGGGTTGCTTCTTCAATGAAATCAGACTTTAGGACTCCCATCAGCTTGCCACAGATATATGGGAAGAGATGAAGATGCTATCACCTCATTACATTCTTTCAATAAAATCATCCCTTGTTGCCTAATTGTAATTAAGAAGTGTTTTCTTAAAGTAAGCACAAGACAGTTAAACATAAAAGAATGACAGGTTCCAAAAGAAAAGAAGCAAAAAGTTTAAAATACAAAAAAAAGAGGATCCTCCTGGTTATATCTGAGAATTTCATCTCTAGATTGGACACATAGTTGTTTTTATTATTATTTTTGTCACAGGAAGTATCAACATGTCTCCTAAGAGGCAGTGGTGTCTGTGGCTATACGACATTATATCTGTTACCTAGAAAATGGGAGTAGCCATATGTGGTCCATAGAATAGGGGTTTTTCTTCCTTATGAATACGAATATTTTACATTTATTTTCTTGCCTTAGGTGAAGGAGATAGCTATGACCTTTTGAGATTTGAAAAAAACAATGTCAAAATTCCAAACCACTGAAGTTCTGTAAGTTGAAACTTCAACAGAAATTTCCGAAAAGAGGACAGGTTGAAATGAAATCACAAGCACCCTTTATTACTAAGTCTTCCAATAATATAGATGCAAACTCATTTACTCATTGGTTATACTATAAAGAAACTGCTTTATATTTGAGCCTATTCTGCCCAGGAATTGAAGGAAAAATGTTCTCACAGGTATTGTGGGTAATATGTGTGCTTATGGTTTTGCTTTTTGTCCATTATAAATATTCCACTTTAACAATTAATTGATATTACTTGATTTTATAAACCTGAGATTCTAGTCACTGGTGGTTAATCGGTTACATGTGGGAGTGAGAAGACACATTAGAAAGAAAGCTCCAACCAACATTATTAGAAAAAGAAACAATGTGAACTGTCAGAGGTAGCCCTAGAAGTCTATGGGGAGATGCAGTGAATCTTGTTCTTAGGGAGTAAATACTAATTAAGAACCTTTTTTTTTTTTTTTTTTTGCTTTTTGCTGAGGCAATTGGGGTTAAGTGACTTGCCCAGGGTCACACAGCTAGGAAGTGTCTGAGACCAGATTTGAACTCAGGTCTTCCTGACTTCAGGGCTGGTGCTCTAACCACTGCGCCACCTAGCTGCCCCAAGAACCTTTTTTTTAAAAGCAACTACTCTGTAAGAGTACTGCCACTTTGTGTCCTGAGGATACAAAGACAAAATTGAAAAGGATACCTATTATCAAGAGACTTATATTCTATTGGGGAGACATAATATGCATCTATGAATATATATATATATACATATGCATATATATTTATATATGTGCAAAGAGAGATACATACATATGTATATTTTTTACATGCACAGTTTGTTTCTACTCGTATAATTTAGGTATGTTTATACATGTACATATTTATTTTATTTTTAAGATTTCAGTATTTTATTTTTACAATTACATGAAAGACAGTTTTCAACATTTATTTTTATAAGATTTTGAGTTCCAAGTTTATTCTCTTCCTCCCTTTCTTACTTCCTCCCTCTGCATGCAATTAATTTAAATTGCAAGCAATTTAATACAGGTTATACGTGTCTTATCATTTTAAACATATTTCCATATTAGTCTTATTGTGAAAGAAAAATCAGAACAAAAGAGAAAAATCACAAAAAAGCAAGCAAAAACAACAAAAAATGTGAAAATAGAATGCTTTGTTCGATATTCAGTTTCCATAGTTCTCTCTCTTGATGTGTATGGCATTTTCTATCCCAAGTCTATTGGACTTTACATGAATCACAGTATTGCTATGGAGAACTAGGTCTTCTATAGTTCATCATCACACAATCTTGGTGTTACTGTCATGTACATATTTAAAATAAATAAAATGTAATTTGAGAGAGAAGTAACTATAATGAGCACTTATGTCATGCCTTAAAGTTTGTAAAAAACTTTATGTAGGTAATCATATTTTACATTTCTCATAATCCAGTGAGGCAGATGCTATTATTATTCCCATTTTGCTAATGAGAAAATTGAGGGAGAAGATAAATTAAATCATATGCCTAGGCACTAATGGCTACTTAGTATGGTGTAGCAGGATTAGAAATTAGATTTTTTTCTTCAAGCTGTTATGTGACCTAGTGACCTTTTTTTTTAGGAGCTAGAACTTGAACTGAGCTTTTCTGGAATCCAAGGTATCACAGAGACAGTATTTACTTATTCTTTAAGGTATTATCATATTATTTCAGAGCAGGAATTTCTAACCCAGTATCCATGAGTTTATTCTTTTGCTTTATTTTTTTGTTTTTGTAACTATTTCAACATCATAGATTTTTCTTTTTATTTCAGTGTATTTAATCTTATGCATTTAAAAATATTACTCTGAGATACCACTACACACCTGTCAGATTGGCTAAAATGACAGGAAAAGATAACGATGAATGTTGGAGGGGATGTGGGAAAACTGGGACACTAATACATTGTTGGTGGAACTGTGAACGGATCCAACCATTCTGGAGAGCAATTTGGAGCTACGCTCAAAAAGTTATCAAACTGTGCATACCCTTTGACCCAGCAGTGTTTCTACTGGGCCTATATCCCAAAGAGATCTTAGAGGAGGGAAAGGGCCCCACATGTGCAAGAATGTTTGTGGCAGCCCTTTTTGTAGTGGCTAGAAATTGGAAACTGAAGGGATGCCCATCAATTGGAGAATGTCTGAATAAATTATGGTATATGAATGTTATGGAATATTATTGCTCTGTAAGAAACGACCAGCGGAACGATTTCAGAGAGGCCTGGAGAGACTTTCATGAACTGATGCTGAGTGAAACGAGCAGAACCAGGAGATCATTATACAGGGCAACAACAATATTACATGATGATCAATTCTGATGGACATGGCTCTCTGCAACAAAGAATTGCCTCAAACCAGTTCCAACTGTTCACTGAAGAAAACCATATACACCCAAAGAGAGGGATATGAAATATGGACCACAACATAACATTTTCATGATCTCTATTGATATTTGCTTGCATTGTGTTGCCTTTCTCTGGTTTTCTTTTTTTTTTCTTGTAGATAGGATTTTTCTTGCACAATTTGTCACCTATTATTACATTATTAACATGTAGTGGACTTCCTGCCATCTAAGGGAGGGGAGGGGACTGGGGATAAAAGTTGTAATGGAGAGCTTTGTAAAGATCAATGCTGGGGAACTACCCATACATATGTTATACAAATAAAAAGCTTTAATAAAAAAAATAAAGAGGCCAGATGAAATAAAAAAATGTTATTCTGATGCATCTATATAGACTATGTTAGATTCACTAAGGAGCACATACCATAAAAATCATGTTCTGTGAAATTTTAAGTACATTTTCAAGAAAAAAATCATATGGATTCTGCCCTAAATTTCTCCAAAGTCTGCCCAGTATGTCATGTTGGAGGAAATAATTGTTTATTTGATTGATCAGCAGAAGAAATATTAACATGAATAAAATTGGTGATCTTGAAATTATTGACATCATAATATTTTTATAATGAATAGAATTAAGATGTCAAATAAAGATCTAGTTTCATGGAGTCAGACTTAGAATCCAAAAGACTTGGAATCTAGATCCACCTTAGATATATATTAGCTGTGTGACTCAAAGCAAATCAATTAGCAGGTACTCACAAAAATCTAGTGGCTGAAAAATATTACTCTACTGGGAGTTCCTCATACCACGGAATCACAGATGTAATCCTTACCTCTATGTTACAATTGTAAAAGGAGAGAAGACTGGAATTGGGAGCCATGGTGGCGGAGATCAGACAGGATTCTCTGTAACCTCCTCTAACCTCCCCTCAAACCAACAAAATATGAAGCCTCTAGACTGATTCTGAAGCAAAAAAATCCACAATATCTGCAGAACAACACGATTCTAGAAGAAGATACTCTGGAAGAACCTCAAAACAGGTCTGTTTTAATGGGGCAGGGGGTGGTCTACTGAACCCAGACTGCAGCGCAGGGAGGCCGGGGCAGGGAGCTGGAGGAGGGAGCTGGAACAGGAGTCGGAACAGGAGTGGGAGCGTTGTGCTTTTCACACACCTGGGAGTCTTCTGCGAGCCTCTTGGAACAATTTGTCCTG
>JAJPUD010009566.1:53833-73227 GCA_023553655.1 Myrmecobius fasciatus
TTATTTTTTTGCTTTTTTCTGAGGCAATTG
Source organism: Myrmecobius fasciatus (assembly GCA_023553655.1). NCBI lineage: Eukaryota > Metazoa > Chordata > Mammalia > Dasyuromorphia > Myrmecobiidae > Myrmecobius > Myrmecobius fasciatus. The sequence continues at coordinate 53,864 of JAJPUD010009566.1, forward strand.
GGGTTAAGTGACTTGCCCAGGATCACACAGCTAGGGAATGTTAAGTGTAGAACCTTTTTTTTTTTTTTTTTTAACAATACATTGTTCGCAGTTACTAAGACAGTTAAATGAAATGTAACTTCAGAATTTTCTCTACAAGAAAAATTTCTCCTCCAATTAAGAAAATTAAATTAAGTTTTATTTAGGATTCAATATTTTTGTATTTGGAAATTTCACTTTTGCCTATGTAGGCAATACCAAATAGGAAATAACGTGAAGTATATAACTTTGAACTTGAATGTTCCATTTCATAGTCCATTTCAGCAAAACTTTGTGATTTTGGGGGTAGAATAGTATTAATAATGTACAGTTTCTTCATGTTCACCTCTGGATTCTTACTACCTTTTACTGTTAAAATCCCAAAAGTTCTTTCTTCTCCCTCAAGATGTTTTATTCTCCAGTTCCATTCCTTGAGATCCTCATTCTTTCTTGCATGCCTACTGAATATACTGCAGGACCCTTTTGCTAGCTGATTCCTGAGGTTTAAAAACAACTGTTCAACAAATTATACAAAAATGTAAAAGTTTTATAATTATTAGATACATTAAATCATAGTCTTTCTTTTTAAAAAATAGTTAAAACAAATAGAAAATAGAAAAAGAAAAATCTTTCTATATGCACAGCAGAACATGAGAGGATTAAAAATAGAAAGCAATACATTTCCATTTCAAGAAAGCTTATATAACAAATATAACACATTTTTTTTTCAGAATTGTGCATCTTTTCTTTGCTCTCCTGAAAGTTTTCTTTTCTTCTTAGCTATGTACTTTTTACTTCATTATTTTCCCCCTTTATTTCCATCTCCCCAAAATGCTACAATTAAGTATGTATTTATATGCATATATACATACATATGCATACATATCTATTATCATTCTCATAGATATATGTGTATACATTCATATTGCATGATATTTTTTGTCCTGTTTCTATGGTAGATAACATCTTCCTTCATAAATCCAAATCTTTCCATATTTTTCTAAATTTAGCATCTCATCATTTCCTACACCACAGAAGCATTCCAACCTTATACTGTCTAGTTATTTTAAATAGTCTAAAACAATATTGATTAATATGGCTGACATATAATGTGTTTCCTTATTTTTTGCCCTTTGATTAAATTTATTTTAGTTTTAACTTTGAGATCAATAATTACAACTCCTGTTGATGTTTTTCTTGCTAAATTCTACTCTTGATTATTATTACTATATTTGTATATATCTCTTCTTTTCTATCCCTGCTGATTCCTCTGCTTTACTTCCACCTCCACTCCAATTATTCATCTTCATCTTCTTCCCTATCTCTCATTCCCATTAATCTGCATACCTATCTATATCCCCTTATCCTATTCCCTCAGATTTAATTCTTTAGTAATTTAAAAGGCTTTTAATCCTTTCTAAATTTATAATTTGTTCTCTCTTTAAACCTGATCTGATATGATCTGATATGTATAGGGTTGTCTCTAAACTCCTTTATGTTCTTCCTCTCTTACTTCTTTCTGAATTTAGAAAAGTTTTATAACCTTCTAGATATAAATGCTTTGCTCCCTTATATGTTCCTGTTGAAAGTAGGATTGCAGAATTATCTGTTCTCCTCCTCCATCTAATTCCTCTATGTTTCCTATTTGGTTGTGCTTCTTAGAATTACATCATACTCAGTTATATCCCAATTATACTTTTGAATTATATAATTACTAATTACAAACTTAGATATGTGGCTTATATTTTCATGTATAAAACATAAATTCTTGTCCTTATTGAGTCCCTTGTAAATAGTTTTTGATGTTTACTTTATATTAATCTTGGATCCTTTAAGTTAAGTTTTCTGTTAAATATTTTTTTGCAACAAAATCTTGAAAGCCTGGCAATTTATTAAATACCCATATTTAACTTTACTGGGTGTAATCTTTTCAGCTGCAATCCTAATGCTTTTGCTTTTCTATATATAATATTCTAAGACCTGTGGTCTTTTAATGTAGCCACTGCTAGATCTTGTATGGTTCTAACTGCAGTTTTGCTGTATTTGAATTTTTTTTCCTTGTTGCTTGTTATAGTTTCTCTTTGACATGGGGGTTTCAGAACTTGGCTAAGATGTTCCTCATAGATTTTCTTCATAATATTTAAGATGGTGATCAGTGAATTTTTAAAAATCTAGTTCTACTTTCCTTTCTTGTTCTAATACATCAATGCTATTTTCTTTAATTATTTCTTGTATTTTATATCAAGATTTTTTTATCATAGTTTTCAGATAGTTCTATTATTCTTATATTTTCTCTTCTTAATCTGTTCTCTAGAGCAGTTGTTTTTCTTATGTGATATCTTACATTTACTTCAACTTTTTCATTCTTTCTATTTTGTTTTATTATTTCTGGAATTCTTATAACTTCACTGGCTTTCCCTTGCACAATCCTAATTTTCAAGGGGTTGTTTTCTTCCTTAAGATTTTGGATCTCCTTTTTGAGATGGTTGATTTTTTTTTTCATAATATGAAATATATTATGATATGGTTTCATTAATTCTTTTGGGGCAGGTGACCATTTGATGTTATTCTTTAGTGTAGGAGACACTAAAAAAAATACTTCATTATTTTCTTCTAAAGACAAAATTTAGCCTTTTCTATCTCCATAGTAACTTGCTATGGTTGGGTGCTTTCTCTGCTGTGAGATTTTTTTTTTTTTTAATAGCAGCTGGTTAGTGTTATCACCTCTGGGCCTGAAATGTGGGAGTTGGTGCCTCTTTCTTCAGGTCCTCTTTCTACTCTCTCTTTCTGGAACAAAAACCAAGAACTCTGCCCACAACCAGCAGAATCCCTACCCCATTGTATCTGCACTCATTGGGTATATTCTGCTTCCTTTTTGTCCAGGGCAAGGCATTGCTGTTCCAGGTGTCTCTTGTTAGCAGAGATTTCATCTGGTCCTCTGCTCAGATACCAAACTTCTCACACTGTCCAGGAGGCACTTCTCAACACTGTTAACCCTGGGGCTCATCATTTATGATTTCAGTGGAATTAGCTTGGAAGTGTTTATGCAGGAGCCAAATTGGTCCTTTCTTTGTATTTTCTCAGTTTGTCCCGGAAAAACATTGTTGTGCCCCAAATTTTGTTTGTTTTTACCTCTCCACATCCATCCTAAGGTGCTATTTTGTCTTGAGATTTGGAAATCTGAGAACTTGGAATTTTCTGACTTACTCTGTCATCTTCCCAGAATCCTTTCTCACATTCTGTCTTTTAAAGAAAAGTAATGGAGTCATAACAGTGAATTTCTCAAGGTAGAATTCAGACTCTTTGACAGGATGGTGGGAATGAAATATAGGGGTTGAGAAACCATTTATAGAATTCTTCTAATTAGACAACATGGATTCTTACCTACTCTAACCATAAAATTGTCCATGGGTCCAAATAGAAATATTTAGAAATCATTATATGTGACAATTATTTAAGGAAATATTTGGTGTTTTATTATTTGAAGAACTTTTATACTTTATTTCTTTATCTGATGGGTTATGACATTTTTATTAGATGAAATTCAACTTCTCATTTATGAACTGAGTCTTTCAAAATTCATCTATTATTGTCACCTCACAACAATCAGTGGAGATACATGCCAGCAGTTGCATTTTTACTCTGGATTTTTTTTTTTTTCGATATCATTTGAAATGAAGGTAAGCCATTTTATACTCCTCAGGAAATAAATGATTTATAGTCACAAAACAAACAATGAAGGCTATAGTTTTGTCATTTGCTAATGAAAAGATTGTATTAAATAATCTCTGAATCCCTTTGGGGCTCTAGCATTCAGTGATCTTATTGTTTGTGTTTTGATATCAATATAATTAGCACTCTTCAAATCTGTTTTTAATTACTATTATTAACTTCAATGTTAAAGTATGATTTATAGAGTACATTGCTTCATAGTCACTGACTTTTATTTAACTTTTATACTATGTTTTATATCATAAAAAATTAGTATAGAAAAAGAGAAGAGTGATTAATCAAGAGTTTAGTGTGGCATTAGATGCCACATTTAGGCTTTGCCTTAATTATTTCTTCAGATATAATTTTCTCTGTCTGTTACGGTGTTTTGGAGTTCACAATGCCACTAAAGAATGATCCAGAAATGTTTCAAACCACTTCCAATTGTTCAGTGAAGAAAGCCATATACACCCAGAGAGAGGGATGTGAAATGTGGACCACAACATAACATTTTCATGCTCTCGATTGATGTTTGCTTGCATTGTGTTTCCTTTCTCTGATTTTTCTTTCTTGTAGATACGATTTTTCTTGCACAAAAATGATGTGTGGAAATATGTATACATATATTCGATTTGTCAAGTATTTTAACATAATTAACATGTAGTGGATATCTTGCCATCTAGGGGAGGGGTGGGGAATAGGGGGGAAAATTTGTAACAGAAAGCTTTTTAAGGGTTAATTTTGAAGAATTACCCATACATATGTTTTGCAAATAAAAAAAGTTTTAATAAAAAAAAAGACAAAAAAAAATAAAGAATGATCCAGTTATGGCTCTCTCAACTGGATTTCCAGTGAAAATTTGTCATTGTGGATTATGTTTCCCAAGTGTCATTTATTTTGAATATGGATTTGATCTTATACATTCTGATTATGTAAAAGCTATGAAAATATTTACGCCTTATTCAGTCATTTTTATAGAGGTATAACAAGGAACTTACAAGCTGGTGTTGCAATATGTGTCCAGTCCTTCAGGAAAATCCTTCTCTTTAGAGATGGCAAGTCCTTGAAATAGGCATATAAGAGCAGATGTGTGTGCTGCTTGTGCTATTGTCCTACTTCAAGCTGTTTTACTCACCTTTGGGGATCTGACCCAGAAACTCTAAAATGAAGAAGGGGTGGATAATGCAACCTGCCTAGTCTGGTTGAATACAGTCTGTGACTTAAATGTGCTGGCAGGAAAAAAAAAATCATCCTACCTTGCCAGAAGCAAGTATAAAACTATTCTTTCATTTTTCCCATTTTGGCATCATGAACAAGTTAATGATTAAACCACATTTTGACCACAATGAAGGCCTTCATTGCACAACTTGAGCACTGGAGAAACCTGTCCCTTGAGTCTTTTTCTGGACTGCTCTATTGTCTGTTGGCTTCAGTTCAAATTCAACAACTTCACATGAAGTAACATTTAGCATTATACACTTAACTCTTGGGGCTGCATATAGCATAGACTCCTTGTCAAAATGAACAAGATTTATTGTTGCTGATTGTGTGTGTGTGTGTGTGTGTGTGTGTGTGTGTGTGTGTGTGTGTGTGATGGAAACAATCGTCAATAGACCTCCCTAATGCATATGATCATAGATCTTTTTATTTATATATGTGTTCATTCATTTAAGCTTTACTGATGCCTAATTTTTTATGGTCAAGGGATTTCCCAGTATACCCCTACCCCATAAAAGTCTCATTTTTTCTACAATTACTGTTTTATAGGAATATATATATATATATACATATATATATATATATGCACACACACATATATAAAACATCTTTATGCTTGAATATATCCCTTCACCTACTGAGCTATGAATCCCATATTCTGATATAGAAATCATCTTCTATTTTTACTGCTGGTCATATTTCCCAAGAAGTAAATTCATTTTTTGGGGGAGAGGAAAATTCCATATATGCCAAAATATTTGTAGTAGGATTTTTTTTTTCAGTCAAAACTGGAAATGAAGTAGATGTCTATAACTTGGGAAATGGCTAAACAAATAGTGAAACATAAATGTAATGGAATATTACTCTGAAAAATAATGTAAGAAATGATATGATAACTATATGGGGAATTAAAAAGATATATAAAGACTGAAGAAAATGAAATAATTAGAATAGAAAAACAATATTCACAATGACTACAGAAATGAAAATGGAAAGAAAAGCCACAATTGAAAATGATTCCTGCAAAATTACAAAGAACTAGCTTGATGCCGATAGATAGATAGATAGATAGATAGATAGATAGATAGATAGATAGATAGTTTTTAGGATTGCCATGGGTGTGGAACATTAACTGTGTTATTTGATATTTTTGATGTATTTATTGATTTTTCAGGGATTTTTATCATATATATATATATACATATATATATATATATAAATTTTTCTGTGTTACATGGGATGCCTTTCAATAAAGCAGTGATGCTGTGTGATGTTTAGGTGCCATAAAATAAAATATATATATATATATATATAATTTTGTTTTTAAAATGAAATTCCCTTCTGTTGGGCTCATTTTATGTGTTGATTACAGACAATTTTAAAGCAAGGATTTGCAAGATGAAAGAAGTGAGTTAAATCCAGGGAATTATGTGGACAAGTTCTAAGAAGAAATTCTATCATGTAATTGAAGTCATTCTCTCCCATTTTTTTTCTATCCCACCAAGCATTCCAGCATGTTATATAACAGGAATAGATATTTACTGTATTAGGAAAAGCTATTAAAAATGAAAGAATGGACTTTAGTATAACAATACATAAAAACGAATACACAGATATGTAACTTAAAGGATATTTTTGGTAGTGTTTCTTAATTACACACACACACACACACACACCCCCAAATACACAGAGACAAAAAAAAAAACAACCACATTAAAAATGTTTACTTCAGATAAATTTACCTAAATAAGTAGATACGAAACATAGGCTTTCTTTTCTTTTTTCTTTTGCCACACACTGTTTTAGATGCTAAGAATACAAAACAAAGATAAAAACAAAGAAAATAAAACCCTATACTTAAGTAATATATATATACATATACATATATATATATAATATATATATTCTTGATGAAGAAAAGAATTATGGGTCACCTCAACAGAATGGTAGAAAAAGAGATGGATTGTCAGGATAGGATTGATAATATGATCATTTATTCATGTTAAGAGTATTTTCAAAAAATGTATATATAAATTTCAAATATCTGGATAATTACCTGGATTTTTCACTTGTGTTCTTTGTCCATGTGCAGATAGAGCCAAAGAATGATTAATGTTTCAAGGTCAAATACCTTATAATTTTGTATACTTGGGTAGTTAGATTTTTTTTCATTTATGTTTTGTTTTCTAGCAGAACAATATCTTTAAATCTACTTGTGAAAGATCCTTATTTTTCATTCAATATAATATTGCCATTTTGAAATGAAGGAGGAAGTAGAATAATATGTACAAAGAAAAGCAAGTAAACAAGTTTGATTAGAACTTAAGGTGTATGAGAGAAGGGAGTATAAAATTATTTGGGAAATATATTTTGGAAATTTTACTCAACTAAAAATAGAGGATTTTATATTTTGTCCTACAAGTCATTGTTAGATATTTGCTACTGTAGGGAATGGCATGCTCAAAGTTGTACATTAAGAATAATAATTTGGGGGCAACTAGGTGGTATAGGGGATAGAGAACCAGCCCAGAAGTCAGGAGGACCTGAGTTCAAAACTAGTCTCAGACACTTAACATTACCTAGCTTTGTCACCCTGGGCAAGTCACTTAACCTCAATTGCCTAAGCAATAATAATAATAATAATAATAATAATTTGATAGCTGTGGGCAGAGAATGGAGGTTAAATAAAAAAAAATTAGGGAATTATCAAAGTGTAATAGATATTTGAGAACAAAGAAGAACAAAAATGTGAAAGATTGTGGTTTTAGAATTTAAAAAAAAAACTTGGAAACTCATTAGAAATGGTGGAAGAGTTGGGGGCAGCTAGGTGATGCAGTGGATAGAGCAGCAGCAGCCCTGCAGTTTAAATCTGATCTCAGACACTTAACACTTCTTAGCTGTGTGACCCTGGGCAAGTCACTTAACCTTAATTGCCTCAGGGGAAAAAAAAAGAAAGAAATGGGGGAAGAGTTGAAGGAGAAGAATTAGACTGAACATCTAAATGATTGAAAAAATCATGGTAACCTCAATAGAAACATAGGAAAAGGGTTAGAATTTGGAGAATGGTGTAGATAAGCTTAATTCTGAATACCTGGTTGGCTGCCTGAATTTTTGACCGAGGTTCTTTGACCATGTGAAGAAAGAAACAAAGAATTTTAGTGATTCAAGTTTAAATTTTTTTTTATAATTATGCACACCTGAATCTTTAATTACCATTTATGCTTTTTCCTATTAGATAAATGTTTTAAAATATGCTTTTTAAAGATATTTATTTTCCATTTCATATGATATTTTCATTTTCGTATGGTAAATAAAATCACTTTCATACACAAAAATATAATAAATATTAAAATTTCTAAAATGTTTCATTCGGTGCTTTTATACTTCACAAGTTATCTATCAAGCTGTGCTTGGCCTATATATAACATTGACCAAAATTTCTAGAACCAGATGTCTTATGTGCCCCAGCCAAAGAAAAACTATAAGCTTCCTACTTTTAATTATTTCTAATGATCTGCAGCTGTCCTGGCTCAATAAGCTAGTTCTACCAAGAGAGAAGGCATATTTCCAGTGAATCCTCTATGTTTACTGAGAGAGAAGAAAGACTTTTTATACTCTGGAACCTGGTAGCCTTCTCTGTGGACATTAAATTTCAAGTTGCCAGGTCACCATGGATGACCGGAAAAGTTTGGGCTCATTATTTGGAGAAAATCAAATTGTAGTTAAAGAATTTCTGGCTCAAGTTCTCTATCAAGCTGTGCTTGGCCTATATACATTATTTTGTACTTATAGACTTCTGTTATGCTTACTTTCTATCAGAAAAATTGTCCATGTAATTAGGAAGGGGAGAGCTAAGCATAACGGTAAGGGTGATGATAGTGGGAACAGTGATTTCATCCCTGGTATCAACATAATGAAGAAGCAAAAGCCAACAGATATTTGATTTCCAGAGAGAGATGACAAACTAAAGAAATACAGAAGTTGTGCATGATCTGAAAATAATGTGTCCTGGCAAAAGACCATTTAAAATGAACATAAAGTAAAACAATACAAACATTTAATGATGAATACAGAATATTTTAAAATGTTACTTTAACTTGAAAAAAATAAAAAAAAATAGAAAAGTAATTTCATTTTGTTTTCTATTTAACAAAATGAAAGTTATAATTGAAATTATGTTCTTGGTTTTAAAATGAGTAAAAAAATCAATCAAGCTGTTTTTAATTATAGAAAAATTGTGTGATTAGGCAATAAAATACTCTCCTTACATATTTGTCTGTCATAGCTTAATCTTAAAGAGTTATTTTTGAAAAATAAATAAAAGAAAGGTGCACTTAGAAATTGTAAATGATAAAAAAAAGAAAAAAAAAAGAAATTATAGATGATGATATATGATTGACCTTGGGTCATAGAACATTACTAAGCCTCACAGAGAAGTTAATACTTATTTGAAAGAAAATGGATTGTTCTTTTGGAGAAATTTAAAAAAAAAGTATTTCATTGACATATAACACTTTTTGGAATATTGTATCAAGGATCATGATTCTTAAAGAAATAAATAATTTTTAAAATCACTTATCATCTATTCCTAAGAAAGTAGAGGTCAAATAATTCAAAGTATCTATTGTATTTTTATTTTAATAAATTAGCATATGTTAATTTATTTACTGAGTATTCATCCTTAGGATAGTTAAAAATTGCAAATAGTATCATGTAGAGCTAAGAAACAAAAATAAGAAAGTTAATTTTTTCTCCTCCTGGATTTCTCTGACTGAAATACTACATTATCTATAGGGTAGAGTTAATATTTTTAATTTCAAACTTCTCTAGTAGCTTCCCTCCCTTTGATTGGAAAGTGAAATAATAAATTCCCAAACTCCATTTAGAATGATATGTAATTTTAGCATTATTTTATAATTTTAACATAGTTTTGATGTCTTCATGTCTCCTATACTGATCCCTTCACAATATTTGATTGGTTTTAGCTCCTCTTCTAATTTGATTTACTTAAGCATGTCAGTATTTCTTCACACAGTGCACCAAATTCTGAGGCCAGTAAGTTCAACTATTTTAAACCCAATCTTTTTACAGATAAAAATCATTCACCCAATAAATGCTGTAGAATCAGTTCAATTTCCTGTATATTCACTCCTTTCCTATCAGTTTTATGTATAGAGAATTTATATATCCTAGCTGGATCTCACTTCAAGTTCCAAAGCCTCATTTTGTGTCTTGATTGCTTTTCCCTTTTTTGTAAAATGAAATGGGATATTTATAATTTTTCCTCAATCTTCTCCAAAATATTTTTCAAATATTCTCACACAAAAAACTATTGTTGACCTTGGCTGCCATTGTTTTCCTGATTAGAAAGGTAATTAATTCACTCTGTGCTGGCTTCAGTATTTTTTTGTGGCTATGATTATGTAATCAATTAGCTTTTCTACAAAAAGTATTAAAGCTAACATCTTTAGTTTTATCCACTTTTTAAAAATTTGCATATTCTTATAATGTCAGTTTAGAGTAACTATAATCATGTCTTCCAATTTATCATTCCTTTTTGAATTTTGTATAAATAGTCAATACTTTAGATGAACAAAGAGAGCTAATTTTGAAATAACATACATCTCTATGAAAAATTTTCCATCTAAGACAAAAATAAAGATTAAAAAAATTTGGGAGAGGGATTGATACTATTCAGTTTTTGTTTTAATTTGTGATATATTATCCATGTAATATTAAAATCTATGCTCTTATTCTATTACTATGAAATTTGAAAAATGAACAAAATTACAAACTTCTTTATTGTCTTAGGAGTATCTCTAAATTTCATTTTTCAAATCTTCCGTCTTTCTTTATTTGACTATTTCTCCTATATCTTAATGTTACCTACATATTCTTTTGAATGTATTCTTCTGTCCTTGAAGAGTTTCAAGTATCCCTTTACCATTATTAAAAGTAAAATTGTTCTAAAAACAATAATATGAATTACAATTTTTCTATCCTGTTTCTAGTTTTTTAAAATGAAATTTGTACTGTGATTGAGTTAGTAAAATGTTGATGTTAAATAAAGCCACAAGTGTTGTATACTCATTAATTTCATTATAAATTGTCCTACTGCCATCCCAAGAAAACAAATTTATTTCATTTTGTACCTTGGATAGTTGTCAAGCTTCACCTTTATGCTGCATATTGGACTATTATTGTGTCTAAATAAGCAACACTTAATAGTAACGGAATTATGGCAACAATTCAGACAAATATCTTGGGTATGAGAGGAAAATAATTTTTAGGTCTTGATTTATTTTAATTACCTTCCCATTTTATGAAGTGTATATGCAATACATAGTCAGTTCTTTATATTATGAAAGTTTCATCAAAGGCAAAACTGTTACATACATGGTTTAATAAGTGTTCATGTAGAAAATTCCTTTCTAAGTTATAATAGGATTGTCTGCAATAGATTTGCGATTCTTTCCCAGTGTGTGTGTGTGTGTGTGTATGTGCATGTGTGTATGTGGTGTGGTATATTGTGGTGTGTGTGTGTGTGTCTGTGTGTGTGTGTGTGTGTACTTTCTGATGCATATTTTCACACACTCTTCATATGGTATGGCCATGGTCTTTCACTATCCTTGTTACTTTCCTTAGGCCACTCTCTAGTTTATCAATTTTCTTCCTATTGCATTCAGTTCAATTATTACCACAAACAACATAGAAGCAGTAATGTACTATTTTACATGATGTCCCTTTGTGTATGGATATGGGAATGTATATGATTGTATAGAAACAGATTTCAGAAATTTTGGTATTTATATTAATTTTGACTGAAATATAATGATCCAACAAAATTAGTTAATAAAAAAATTTCAAGAAATGTGTTCACGTGCATAAAGGTAGATAATCTGCTTTGTGTGTGTGTGTGTGTGTGTGTGTGTGTGTGTGGTGTATGTATTTGTTGCTATCAGATACATGGATGGACTGATGAAGTCAAACTTAAGAGAGGTAGGCAATAATATATATTCTGCAAATTATTAAAAAATACTATACTTTAAATAAATTCTTGTGAATCATTTGAAAAATCAATAATAATAGAAAATATATGTAATGAAGCCAAGATATGGAAAAATTGCCAGTGAACTGTTCTGAGAGCATTGAGTCAGTTAATTATTTTTCAGAAAAATTTTTGTAGTTACTTTTTGAAATACATCAACCACTTTCCCTTAGCTGCTTTTCTATTTCTATCAACTTAAACTTTTTGTTTCCTGCATAGTCATTATAAATTTATTCAGATTTTTCTCTAAATGTATATTTCTGCATGGGACAACGAATACATACAGGCATATATAGACATGCCTACACATGTACATATATGTATATATACCTATGTGTATATATATATATATATTTCAAATTTATTTGAATTTGAACAATCTAAGCTATTAAAATGAAAACTGGCATAAAAAGAAAGATTTTATACTTAATGTGATTATTACTAATAAAAAAATCTACTTGTGAATAGCTTGAAGCTAACTCTTAAAACTGAACATATCACAATATGAAGACACTTTAAATTGTCAAAAAAAAAATTAACCTGTCCAAATGTGACAAAGAATGAGACTTTGGAAATTTCCAGTCATATATAATAAACAGATATTTTCTCAGACAAAAAACAGACAAACATACTTCCTAAATCCAATCATTTTTATTTACATTGAATTTCTTACTGTCTTGCCATTTTGTCATGGCATTTCAATCATATACATATGACATTCTCAGTAAGTTTCAGTAGAATATAATCTCCTTGAAGACTGTGTACTTGTATTTGAAGATACTTAGCACAGTATGTGACTGAAATAGGTGCTTAATAAATATTTCTTTACTTATTGATTGAACTCAAGCTCAAAATACTTCTTGGTATTAGTTCATTCAAGAAGAAATCTTATTAAATCCTATTAAAGAAGAGACATTTAAGAAAAATTAACCCCACTCAAATACTACAAAACCAAAATAATATAATCATACTATAATTGGCCTTATTATGCTGGCAACAAAAATCAGGGTTGTTTTCACACATACATATTTAAAATATAAGCTAATTTTAGATTGCCACTTGTATCATAATAAAATGAATATGAAGAGCTAACATTACTTAATTTTACATTCTTTGGAAAATTTGATGACATTCTAAGTTTGCAAACATGGTACATAGCTGCCTCAGAGGAGGGAATTCCTTGTTGAGACTTCAGTGCTTTCAACTATGACATCTTAAATCTAAATTAAAAATAAAAGGACTAATGACATACTTTGTTTTTCTTCTTTTAATGGTTTTGTTATTGATGCATATTACGGGAATGAATTCACTATTTTAGAAAGTTCTGTGCCTGTTTTAAATTATTGTAAGTATAAACTTAGAACCAAATATCTGCTGATCCAAATCATCCCTAAAAGAAAAAAAAATTGCCAAAGGGAAGAATATTAAAAAGAGTAGCCAAAAGATAGAGAGCTTCAAAAAAGATAATTTTTTATTACTGTGTACAATGTTCTCTTTTCTAGGGTTTTAAATAGCAATGTATTTTGTGCTTTGTTAAATGCTTTTCTATGTCTATTGAGATAATCATATAATTTCGATTAGTTTGGTTATTGATATGGTCGATTTTGCCTATAATTTTCCTGATATTGAACTAGCTCTAGATTTTTGGTATAATTCCTGCTTTGTCATTTAGTCTATTATCCTGTTGATAAGTTGCTATAAATTATTTACTAATATTTTTATTTAAGATTTTTGCATTAATATTCCTTAAGGGAATTGGTCTCTAATTTATTTTCTCTGTTTTGGCCTTTTCTGGTTTAAGTATCAGCAATTTATCTATGTCATAGAAGGAATTTGGTAGTATTCCTTTCCCTATTCTTCAAAATAGTTTATATAATATTGGAATTAATTCTTTAAATATTTGGTAGAATTTTCTTGTAAATCTATCTGGTCCTGGAGATTTTTCTTAGGGAGTTCATTAGTAGCATGTTCAATTTCTTTTTTTTTTTTGGTGGAACTATTTAAGTAATTTATTTCCTCTATGAATATGGACAGTCTATATTTTTGTGTGTATTCAACCATTTAATTTAAAATTTCAAATTTGTTGATATAAAATTGGGCAAATCACTCCTCATTATTGCTTTGATTTTCTGGTCATTTTTTATTATTGGTAATTTGATTTTCCTCTTTCCTTTTTCTAAACAAATTAACCAAACAATTGTCTATTTTGTTAGATTTTTTTTTACAAAATTAATTCAGTTTTGTTATTTCAATAGTTTTCTTACTTTTAATTTTATTAATATCTCCTTTGATTTTCAGAATTTCTAATTTTGTATTTAATTCAGGTTTTTTAATTTGTTCTTTTTTCTACCTTTTAAAATTCCACATCCTGTTCACTGATTTTCTCTTTCTCTATTTTGTTTTTGTAAGCATCTAGAGATATAAACTTTCTCCTAAGAACTGTACTATAAGTTGTCTCATTATTGTAATTCTCTTGGATGAAATTATTAATGGTATCTATGATTTATTGTTTGATTCACTCACTCTTTAGGATTAGATTATTCAGTTTTCAATTAATTTTTGGTCTATTTTTCCATGGTCTTTTATTACACATAATTTTTTCTACATCATGAGCTGAAAAGGATGCATTTCTGTCTTTTCTGATTGTGAAGTTTTTATGTCTTGACACATAAATTTTTGTGTAGGTGCCATGTACTATTGAAAAAAGTATATCCCTTTTTATCCTCCTTCAAATTTCTCCAAAGATCTATCATACCTAACTTTTCTAAAATTCTGTTTATCTCCTTAACCTTTTTCTTCTTTTTGTTTGTTTGTTTTTAGATTTATATAGTTCTGATAGATGGACATTGAGATTCCCCACAAGAATAGTTCTGCTATCTATTTCTTCTTGCAACTCATTTAGTTTCTCCTCTAGAAATTTGGATTCTATATCTGTAATGTCCAGACTAGCTCTCTGGAGGATCTAGGTATCAGGTTGAGTACTTGATCTTAGAAGAGGAGTGAAGAGGTAGGACTCAGATGGATGGCCAAGCATGGATTCTGTTTAATCCAAATTCTCTCAGCTTTATATAGCCTAATACCCTTACATAACTATAGCACACTGCACATGTGCTAACTATATACTGTGCATTCATGACCATATTAAACAATTTGCTATTGTGTGGAAATGTCTCTGCCACTTGTTATCACTCTACTTTAATTATAACACAGGTTAAGACTGCCCTGTGACTTATTAGGGAGGCCAAGAACCCTTAGGGGGAGATGGGGACCTGAACCAGACACTGTCAGCATTGTTCTTTTTACTGGACTAAAAGGTCTTATACTTCTCCCAGTGTTCCCTATTATCTGTGGTCCTTTACAATACCATTAAGTGAATATGTATTTAGTATTAATATTACTTAATTATCTGTGGTACTCTTTATCAAGATGTAGTTTCCTTCCTTAGCTCTTTGAATAAGATCTGTTTTTGTTTGTGCTTGATTTCAGATCAGAATGGCTACCCCTGCTTTATTTATTTATTTATTTATTTGTTTGTTTGTATGTTTGTTTGTTTGTTTGTTTGTTTATTTATTTATTTTTTACTTCAATTAAAGCATAATGAATTATGTTCCAGCTTTTTACATTTCCTCTATGTGTATCTCTCCACTTTGAATGTGTTTCTTGTAAACAACACATTATAGGATTCTGGCTATTAATTCAATCTGCTATCCACTTCTCTTTTATAAGAGTTTATTCCATTCACATACACAATTAAGATGACTGATTGTACAGCCTGTCATCCTACTTTTCCCAGGTTATACTTTTATTTCTCCTTTCATCTTTTCCCTTCTCACAAATGTTTTATTTCTGACCACCACCTGCCTCAATCAGCCCTTTATTTTCTCAGCCCCTCCTTTCTTCTCCTTTTCTCCTTTTAATTCTGCTTTCTTTTCTATTATTCTCCCTCTTTACTTTCCCCTTTCCCTTCCTAGTACCCTATAGAGTGAGAAAAAATTTTTTATCAATGTAAGTTTGTATGTTATTCTCTCTTGGAGCTTAATCTTATGCGAATAAGGTTCAAATAATGCTCATCACCTTGCCTTCTTTTCCTCAAATGTTTTTTGTGCTTCTTCATGTAGTATAATTTATCCCATTTTACCTCTCCTTTCCTATTCTCCCAGAACAATCCCCTTTTCACCCCTAATTTATTTTTCTATATCATCTCATTTAAAGTCAACTTATGCATACTCCCTCATAATATACCTCTTCTACCTGCCCAAACAAAGACACAGTTCTCAAAAGTTATATGTATCTTCTTCCCATGTAGGAAAGTAAACATTTTAATCTTTAAAAAATATAGTTTGTTTTTCCTTCCATTTACCTTTTTTTGCTTCCCTTGAGTGTTGTATTTGGAGATCAAATTTTCTGTTCAGCTCTGGTCTTTTCATCAGAAATGCTTGAAAATCCCATATTTCATTGAATTTACATTTTCCCCTGAAAGATAATGCTTAATTTTGTTGATTGTAATTCAGGTTCCTTTACCTTGCAGAATATTGTATTGCAGACCTTCTGATCCTTCTGATCTTTTAATATGGAAGCTCTTAGATCCAGGCTAATCATGGTTGTGGCTGCTTGGTATGTGAATTGTTTCTTTCTGGCTGCTTGCAGTATTTTCTCTTTGATCTGATAATTCAGGAATTTAGCTACAATATTTTTTGAAGTTTTCATTTTGGGGTTTCTTTCAGGAGGTGATTGGTAGATTCTTTCAATGACTATTTTATACTCTTGATTATAGGATATCGGGGCAGCTTTCCTTGATGAGTCCTTGAAAGATGTTGTCCAAAATATATATTTTTTTCTATGTTGGGTTTTAAGTAGTTCAATAATTTTTAGATTCTCTCTCCTGTATCTATTTTCCAGGTCAGTTGTTTTCTTCTTTTTTTTTCATTTTTAAAATTTTGTTTGACTGATTTTGATGTCTCATTGAGTCATTCATTTCTTCCTGTCCAATTTTGATTTTTATTTTCTTCAGTTAGCTTTTTTAAAAATCCCTTTGTAAGGGGCAGCTAGGTGGCACAGTGGATAGAGCACCAGCCCTGAAATCAGGAGGACCTGAGTTCAAATCTGGTCTCAGACACTTCTTAGCTGTGTGACTGTGGGCAAGTCACTTAACCCCAATTGCCTCAGCAAAAAGCCAAAAAAAAAATCTCTTTGTATTTGGCCAATTGTACTTTTTTAAATTTTTTTTAAATTTTTAAATTTTTATTTTTTTAATGATTTTTTTATTTATTAAAGCTTTTTATTTTTATAACATATGTATGGGTAGTTCCCCAGCATTGATCTTTACAAAGCTTTCCATTACAGATTTTACCCCCAGTTCCCTCCCCTCCCCTAGATGGCAGGAAGTCCACTACATGTTAATAATGTTGAAATGCTTGACAAGTTATGCAAGAAAAATCCTATCTACAAAAAAAAAGAATCAGAGAAAGGCAGCACAATGCAAGCAAATGTCAATAGAGATCATGAAAATGTTACGTTATAGAAATGCAAATTAAGACAACTCTGAGATACCACTACACACCTGTCAGATTGGCTAAAATGACAGGAAATGATAATGATAGCTGTTGGAGGGGATGTGGGAAAACTGGGACACTGATACATTTTTGGTGGAACTGTGAACGGATCCAACCATTCTGGAGAGCAATTTGGAGCTATGCTCAAAGAGTTATCAAACAGTGCATACCCTTTGACCCAGCAGTGTTTCTACTGGGCCTATATCCCAAAGAGATTTTTAAGGAGGGAAAGGGACCCACATGTGCAAAAATGTTTGTGGCAGCCCTCTTTGTAGTGGCAAGAAACTGGAAATTGAAAAGATGCCCATCAATTGGAGAATGGCTGAATAAATTATGGTATATGAATGTTATGGAATATTATTGTTCTGTAAGAAATGACCAACAGGAGGATTTCAGAGAGGATTGGAGAGACTTGCATGAACTGATGCTGAGTGAAATCAGCAGAACCAGGAGAACATTATACACAGCAACAAGACTATACGATGATCAATTTTGATGGACATGGTTCTCTTCAACAATGATGTGATTCAAACCAGTTGTTCTGAGATGAAGATAGTCATATACATCCAGAGAGAAGCCTGTGGGAACTGAGAGTGAACCATAAGACAGCATTTTACCGCTTTCTGTGAATATTTCCATGCATTTTGTTTTCCTTCTTAGGTTGTTTTTTTCTTCTTCTCTTTCTAGATCTGATGTTTCTTGTGCAGTAAAATAACTGTATAGATATGTATATATGTATTGTATTTGCCATATAATTTATCCTATCTAGCATGTATTAGATTACCTGTCATCTAGGGGTGAGGGGTGGGGGGAAGGAAAGGAAAAGCTTGGGAAAAAAAAGTTTTTTTTTGCAAAGGTCAATGTTGAAAGGTCACTCATATGTTTTGTAAATAAAAAGCTTTATAAAAAAATAAAAAAATAAAATGGGAAAAAAAAGAATTGAAAGATAAATGGATGTCTTAAATTGAAGACAGGTTTAAAATTACATACAAATGGAATAAAATAATCTTATACTTTAAAAAATCTTGAAATGGACAATTGCCTCATCTCTAAAATATATAGAGAATTGATTCACTTGTAAATATTCAAGCCATTCTCCAATCGATGAATATTCAAAGATATGAACAGACAATTTTCAGAGGATGAAATTAAAACTATTTGTAGTCATATGAAAATGTGCTCCCAATCACCATTGATCAGAGAAATTCAAATCAAGACAACCCTGAGGTACCACTACACACCTGTCAATTGGCTAAAATGACAGGAAAAGTTAATGATGAATGTTGGAGGGGATGTGGGAAGGCTGGGACACTGATGCATTGTTGGTGGAGCTGTGAACGGATACAGCCATTCTCGAGAGCAATTTGGAACTATGCTCAAAAAGTTATCAAACTGTGCATACGCTTTGACGCAGCAGCATTTCTATTGGGTTTATATCCCAAAGAAATCATAAAGGAAGGGAAGGGCCCCACATGTGCAAGAATGTTTGTGGCAGCCCTTTTTGTAGTGGTTAGAAACTGGAAACTGAATAGATGCCCTTTAGTTGGAGAATGGCTGAATAAATTATGGTATATGAATATTATGGAATATTATTGCTCTGTAAGAAATGACCAGCAGGATGATTTCAGAGAGGCCTGGAGGGACTTGCATGAACTGATGCTGAGTGAAACGAGCAGAGCCAGGAGATCATCATACACAGCAACAACAGTATTACATGATGATCAATTCTGATGGACATGACTCTCTGCAACAAAGAATTGTCTCAAACCAGTTCCAATTGTTCACTGAAGAAAACCATATACACCCAGAGAGAGGGA
>JAJPUD010009567.1:0-39503 GCA_023553655.1 Myrmecobius fasciatus
TGGTGTCGGTGGTGGTAGCGGCGGCAGCGGCGATCGCACCCTCTCTAGCTGCCCGCCCGCCCGGGCCGCCGGCAGCTCCGCCCTCCCCTCCGCCAACGCCGTAACGCAACCCGGGGACTACAGCTCCCAGGAAGCCCCGCGCCCAACTGCAGAGCATGCCGAACTGGGCGGCCAATCCGCCGCAGAGCTTCCTGGGACCGAAATCCTGGCTCTAGATTTATCCTTTCGCCTGTGAATGCAGCCTAAGATTGAGCTTCCAGATGACGCCCTAAACAGGGCTGTCTGCAGGGAGTTAAGACCACTACAGTTTGGGAAACATAGGGGTGGTGAGCAGAAAAAGTTACTGTAGCCTTTATAAACTACATATCCCATCGGCCTCAGCGGTCGGGCCTTGTAGGTTTCGGTACTTCCGGCGCGCTTTCCTGCTACTACTTGGATGCCTTGATGATTGTCGGAAATCGTAGTCCTAAAACTGGAACGGAAACTAAGACAATTTAACAGTCGATGAGGCCCTGCGCGTGCGGCTAATTTCCGCACATGCGCAATCTGAAACCGCTCTCCAGTGCACTGAGGAAGGGCCATTGAGTTTAGAGAGTGATTTAGCTGGGTGTCAGGCGAACTCTGAGGGGGAGGAGGAAGGGTTGGATTGTACAGCTTATTATGTTGGAGGGGTCTGAGATCTATGGGCCTGATGAAAAAGGGTAGCAAATAGCAAAGTGGGGAAAGGGGGAGAAGAGAGAATGTTGGGCCGGACCTTGGCTCTGGGGAAGGTGTTGGTAGGAGGCAGGAAGAGGAGAACTCGAAGGTTGTTGGGCTCTGCCTCGAGTGATATGGAAGCTGATTGCTAAAGTGTGAATAAATAGATGGAAGGGACCCGAGGTGCGGTTCTCCAGCCCAACTAGCGCCAGGACATGAACAGAAGTTTTTTGGCCTAAATATTAAAGGTAACGTAGGCTTTCTTTCCTACCTCCTAGCTTTAGAACTAGAAGGCACATCAGCTAGTCCAGTAAGGTCCTTAATCTTTTTTGTGTCATGTCCCCTTAAAAAATCTATTGACTCAGTGTCAGAATCATATATTTAAAGAGTAAAATGAAATACATGGTAACAAATGTAAAACCCTGTTGTAATAATAAGCTCCTTTTAGAAATTATCAGGCAATATTGTGACTCCTGCAGTCAACTACAGTACATTTGGTCCTCCTTTCATCTTAAAAAGCTTATTATAGAAGAAAAGTTCAGAATTCAGTTACAGCTGCTCCGAGCCATAGTTAAGAAAATTCCTAACACACAAGGCAGACATTGGACTTTTTGCCTAACTTTACCTTTATATCTATTTCTAATTCTTGGGCTCTAGTGGTTGAAACAAAATTCATTTAGTCAGACACAGTTGGCTAAGGAAACAGTAGATTATATTACAGTATCTATAGAATTGACCTTTATGGGGATGTGACTCCTCCTGGGTCTTCTGCAAATTTCCTGATTTCCCCTTCTCTTTA
The DNA here is from genome assembly GCA_023553655.1 of Myrmecobius fasciatus. Classification (NCBI taxonomy): domain Eukaryota; kingdom Metazoa; phylum Chordata; class Mammalia; order Dasyuromorphia; family Myrmecobiidae; genus Myrmecobius; species Myrmecobius fasciatus. The sequence continues at coordinate 1,496 of JAJPUD010009567.1, forward strand.
TTCAATTTTTGCTCCTCCAACTTCTGGAATCCTATAGCTCAGAATCTCTTTCAGCCCCAGGTATGAACCTATGTTTCTCTTTTATACAAATTGATTAGGGGGAGATCCAGTCTCTCACCTAATAACTCCAATTAATTCAAGGAATCACTTCAAAATCAGTTCTCATTTTTTGCTTCTATCAAAATGTTTTCACTTAGTGAAATCCCCCTTGGCTCTGGTCTATATACTATCACCTTTATACAAAGTAAACTAATTGAACTAATTAGCCTTGGTTGTGGTCAGGAACCCTTTTTCTTTCCTCTATATTGATTCACTTAGTGATCTCATCAGCTCCTGTAGTTTCAGTAATCATTTCTTCTGATGATTTTAAGATCCAATCCTAACTTCTCCCCTGACCTCCAATATCAATTCTCCAACTGCCTATTGAACATCTTAAATTAGATATCCTGTAGACATATTAGGTTGTTTTTTTTTGTTTGTTTTGTTTTGGGTAATAGTTTTTTCTTTTCAAAATACATGCAAAGATTTTTCAACATTCATCCTTGAAAAACCTTGAGTTCCAAATTTTTCTCCCTCCCTCCTCCCCACACCTTTCCCCAAGGGAACAAGTAATCCAATATAGGTTAAACATATGCAGTTCTTCTAAACATATTTCCACAAGAAAAATCAGATCAAAAAGAAAAAAAAAAAAAACGAGAGAAAACAGAAAGCAAGCAAACAACAAAAGTGAATATTATATTGTGATCCACATTCCATCCCCATAGTCCTTCTGGATGCAGGTAGCTATTGAAATTGGCTTAAATCACCTTGTTGAAGAGTCAAATACATCACAGTTGATCATCATATAATTTTGTTGTTGCTGTGTACAATGAACCCTTGGTTCTACTAACTTCACTTGGCATCAGTTCATGTAAGTCTCCGGGCCTTTTTGAAATAATCTTACTGATCATTTCTTATAGAACAATAATATTTCCATTACATTCATATACTATAACTTATTCAGTCATTTCCCAACTGATGGGCATCCACTCAGTTTCCAGTTCCTTGCCACTACAAAAAGTCTACAAACATTTTTGTACATGTGGATCCTTTGCCCACATACTAATTATCTTCTACCACCCCACAATCACCTCCTCTCTTCCTGACTTTTCCTATTACTATTAAGAACACCATTATCTTCCCAGTTCCCAAAACATAAGCTCAGGTGTTATCCTTTTCATCTCTCACCCTCATACTCAATCTATTATCAAGGCTTGTAAGTTTTATCTTTGTAACATCTCTCCAATGTGGCCCCTTCTGTCTGACATAGACACCATCCTGGTACAGACCCTCATCATCTCATTCCTAGATTATAGCAGCAGCCTGCAGGGTTGTTTTGCCTGCCCCCAAGTCTCTAGTCCCTACTTCACTCAGCTGTCAAAGTGATCTTCATAAAATTCAAGTCTGACCATATCACCCTCCTCTTCCCTCCTCAGTAGCTCCCTATCACTTCCAAGATCAACTTTTTCAATCCTCTGGCATCCAAAGCCCTTCATCAACTACTCCTTTCCTCCTTGCCAACCTCAACTCTTCAATCCCAAACACAGTCTTCCTTGCTGTTCCTTGCACAAGACACTCAATCTCCAAGCTCCATGCATTTTCACTGGCTGGCTGCCATATCTAGAATATTCTACCTACTGGCTCTCCTAAATTCTTTCAATCCCAGCTAAAATCCTACCTTCTACAAGAAACCTAAAGGGCTTTCTTCTGTTGACATTCTCAGTTTATACAGTAAATATGTTTGTACATTTTTTTTTGCATGTTGTCTCTCCTGAAAGCAGAGACTGAGTTTTTTTTTCTTTTTTTGCAACCCTTTTTGTGCAACTAGCGCAAAGCAAGCACCTAATAAATGTATACAGTCGATTAAAACAGCAAAATATTTCTTTAAAAGTTCTTAGAGTGAAGATTAAGAAATACCTTTTAGTCCAGTTGTCCCAGGAAGATCCAGTCTAAAAGGTAGGACAACCTCCATGAAAACCCAGAGAGGTGTAAGAGTAATCTGGAGAAGTGGATGGGCAGTAGTTTCTAAGCATCTCTGCTTAGATGCTTCTTAGGCAGAAGAATGAGAGAGATCCGAGTGTATGCCATTAAATTTAGTCATTTAGAGATCATTGTTAACCTTGGAGAGAACAAATTCAGTTGAGTGGTTAAGCTAGATTCTAATGACAAAGAATTGAAAAATAAATTGGGAAGTAGGAGGAGATGGAGACAGTGGCTTGTAGAAAGCTTTTCCCAAGTGTTTGGCTATACATAGAGGAGATATATAGAACACGGCTTTGAGGAGATGGTAGGATCAAGTGAATGTGTTTAAAACTAGGTTAGGCTTAGCCATATTTGTAGATTGCAGAGAAAGGGGTTAATAGGGAGAAATTAGAGGGGAGGGGAGATGTTTGATGGGTCAAGATAGGAAAGGACCTGGATACAAAGCAGTTAATTCCTGTCCTTATTATAGATTAAGTTAATCCATGTTAAATAGGCTATTTGGAAGCAAAATAATTCTACTAAATCAGAACCTATATGTTCCATGTGGTATGAAATTCATTATGACATATTGGACTTCTCCATCCAACCAAATCCAATATGTATGTGCCAAGTACTCTGTTAGGTTCTAGGAAAACAAAAAAGTCCCGTCTTCCAAGAAGCCTGCATTCTATCTACCAAGGGGTACATATATAAACAAATACATGGATTCATGGCACAATTTTAGGAGAACCCTAACCACCACAGGGTTACCCTACTTTTAGGATTTCACATTTATATACAGCCCTTACCATTAAAATTTTCGATTCTTCATGAGCTACAAACTATGCCGAGTTTCCTAGGTTTGCCATCTTGGAGAAAATACACTTTGCCTTAATTGCCATCTGATTAAGATTTTTGCCTTACCAGCAAAGCTGAGCTTGTTTTAGCCCCCTTGTAATAGCAAGGCCAGGCAAAATGCCAGGTGTGCCTTGGTCACTAACTAGCTAAGCAAAAAGGCCTTATGTACTTGCCGCCACCTTGTGGTCGCAAGTGTATATAATATCTTCACAGTGATTCTCCATTGCCATCTGGTGGCCAAGCTTCAAAAACTGAAATTTAATTTGCTTATATTTACTAGATTTGACCTTGACAATTTAAAAGGAAATCAAGGTCACAGACTTTCTTAACCCTCTTCCTTTCCCATTTAAAAGATAGTGCTTAACTGCAAAATATCAAGGTAGGGTTTTGGGGGGTGGGGTTGGTTTTTTGTTGTTGTTGTTGTTGTTGTTTTGATTTGTTTGATGGAGTTAGAAAAACTAAACATGAGCATAGTAATGAAAACCCACAAGCACACAGCCCATGAGCCAAAAGGGATCTTAAAGATCATCCTGTCCAAAATTCCGTAACCAGAATTTCCTTCATCACACAAGTGATAGCCTGTGCTTAGGAATCCTCAGGATAAACCCAGTGATTACTGAGTTAGGCTATTTCATTTCTGAATGCTTCTAATTGTTGAGGGTTTTTTCATTATATTAAACCTAAATAGGCCTTTTCAACTTGTATGTATGCATATATGGTCTTAGTTGTGCCATCTGAGTACAAGTACAAGTTAGAATTCCTTCTTCTAGTATGGAACACTAGATCTTCCCTTTACTCATGGAGATACTAGTCCAAAGAAAGTTTTAAGATGCAAGCTGAAGGTATTCATTTCACTTAGGTTATCAAGTTTATTGGCATAAAGTTGGGCAAAATAACTCCTAATTATTGCTTTAATTTCCTCTTCCTTAGTGGAAAGTTCTCCCTTTTCATTTTTGAAACTAACAATTTGATTTTCCTCTTTCCTTTTTCTAATCAAATGAACTCAAGATTTATCTGTTTGGTTGTTTTTTTCATAAAACCAACTCTTAAGTTTTATCTATTAATTCAATAGTTTTTTTATTTTCAATTTTATTAATTTCCCCTTTTATTTTTAGAATTTCAAGTTTGGTATTTGATTAGGGGTTTTTTATTTGGTTTGTTTTTTTTCCCTAACTTTTTTAGTTGCAAGCCCAATTCGTTGATCTTCTATTTTATGCAAGTAGGCATCTAACGATATAAAATTTCCCCTTATTACCGCTTTGGCTACATCCCACAAATTCTGGTATGTTGTCTCATTATTGTCATTCTCTTGGATGAAATTATTGTGTCTATGATTTGCTCTTTCACCCATTCATTCTTTAGGATTAGATTATTTAGTATCCAATTGATTTTTGATCTATTTCCCCCTGGCCTTTTATTAAATGTAATTTTTATTGCATGTGATCTGAAAAAAGTACATTTACTACTTCTGCCTTTTTGCACTTGATTTTGAGGTCTTTATGCCCTAATGTATGGTCAATTTTGTATAAGTTCCATGAACTGCCGAGAAAAAAGTATACTCCTTTCAATTTTCTCCAAAGATTTATTATACCTAACTTTTCTAATATTCTATTTACTTACTTAACTTTTCTTATTTATTTTGTGGTTCGATTTATCTAGTTCTGAGAGAGCAAGGTTGAGATCCACCACTATTATATTTTTGCTACTTATTTCATCTTGCAGCTTTCTTAACTTCTTCTTTAGGAATTTAGATGCTATACCACTTGGTGCATATATATTATTGATATTTCTTCATTATCTGTAGTATCCTTTAAACAAGATATAGTTTCCTTTCTTATCTCTTTTAATTAGATCTATTTTTGCTTTTGCTTGTTGTTTGGTTGCATTTTATTTTCTTCATCATTTTCTTTTCTGGTTTGATTTGATTTTTCTTGTACAGCAAGATAATTGTATAAATATGTGTGCGTTTATTGGATTTAACATATATTTCTACCATGTTTAACATATATTGTACTATTTACCATCTAGGGGAAGGGAGTGGGAAAAGGGGGGGAACCTAAAACACAAGGTTTTACAAGGACAAATATTGCAGAATTATGCATATGTTTTGAAAAATAAAAAGCTTTAATTAAAAAGAAAAAGCTTTGTAAAAAAAAAAAGCTGAAAAAAAATCTGTTAGATCCTGTATTAAAGGTGTTTATTCTGCATTTCTATCATTCAGATTTTATAAAGAATACTCCAAAACATGGTTTTTCATCTTGTTACTTTATTAGAAGCTTATTTACATAACCATAGTATTCCATGGAAAACACTTTACAAAATAGCTTTGAATAAAGTACTGGAACTACATAAAAATAACCTCTCTTAAAGAGAGAAAATATAAGTTAGTTTCATTTACTTTAATAAAGATTACCTTAAAAAGGGAAAACATTTTAGTTGTAATTTTTTTTAATAAAAAAGTACTCAGTACTGTGCTTATCTGCCTTCTCAGAGATCAAAACTATGTATTGTTACAACCATAATGTTGTGAAAGGTAATCAGAGCACATGGGGAAAGGACAAAAATTAAGGGAAACACGCAGTCCTAGAGAGCAACTACATTAAATTCCCTAAAAACAAAGACAAGAAAAAGAAAAACCCAATGAAAGATTTCTTATTCAAGTCATTAACTTACCAATTTACTTTTTGCTTCACCACAAGCATTCATAATCAGCAAATGAAAAAAAATTGTAAACAAGGACCAAGCCACATCTGCCTGATCTTTCATTGAAGTTGGCATCATTTGGCTGAAGTGGATTTATATTTTTTTTCATACTGCCATTTCAAAATCTTCCTAATAGCTATGCAGTTGCTATGAACCCTAATGAAATAGGGTAAAGTGATATAGTAAAGCATGACAGAGGGCCTTCGCCCAAAGCACTGATTTAACTCTAAACATTTATCACTGATGCCTGAAAATCATAATGAGGGCAGTTGTCAAAGAAACGAATTTGCACCTTAGAGCACAAATATTATGATTAAGCTAATGTCTTCTTTCAAAGCATCTTTCACTGGATATTTTCTTTACATATCAAGAAAAACCTAAACATCCCAGAATGCTCAATCAAAACCAAGTGGTGTGATAGTCTCCACCTCCCAAACTTCTAAGTCAATCAGAATCAATGTTTGTTTTAAAATGCAAAATGTTAAGTGTATACCTTATTGGTAGTCAGCCAAAACAATCTTCTGGAGACCTTACTGACCTCTTTATTTCCTATGAACTTTTCCCAAAAAGTATTTTGTTTCTGTGTTGACTGAAAAATTTTTAAATAGTGAAATTAAAAAAGCATTGGTATAGTAAGAAAGCCTGGTATCTTGCCTATATGGTACCATGCCCATGCAGGTAAGAACACATCACAGTATGAAACATTTACTGGTTTGGTATATACCTAAAGAGAAAACTGCACTATGACAAAATGTATCTGTTTTTCTTTTCGTTACCTATAATGTGTTGACATTATAAAAAAAGACAGCTTTTTTTCTTATTGGTTTCTTACTTATCTACTATCTGTGCTTAACAGCAAATAATTTGTAACCTTAGATAACACATTTAGGTACACAAAGCATCTTCCTGCTCAGAACAGACAAGTATAGTGATAGATCCAGCCTATATACAAAGAATGAAATGGTACAAAACACCCTCAAGCATAATGTGAAAACTTCAGGCAGTCTTCTCCCTTTCTAAAGATGAGCAATGGCATTCTTTTTCTCTCCCTCCACTCCCTTGCAAAGTGAAAAGACATCTGGGATAATCAATTTATGACATATTATAAAGATACAATGCCAGAGAAATCCCTCTTTGGCTACATCCTATGCTTTGTTCAGCTCCAAAATAACTGGTATGTATGAATGATTTCTTTTTGAGAATCTTCCAATATAATATAGGGCACGTGGAATAAAGAAGATGGAACGACTGAAAAGAGATCACCTAGAATTTAAGCAGGAAAGAACCAATTTCTGTGCTCAAAGTGTTGGGCAGGGCTTGTTTTATCTACACTCTGGTCAAAAGCAGAATTAGACATTCTCTAAAGAGCAAAATTACTACTTTTTGGATAATAGGAAGAAAATTCTAATCCATCCATTATTTGCCCTTTCTCTTCAATCCTACTAATACACAAAATGAAGATGATTTAGGTCTTCAGATGAAGCAAATAAATGCTTTGGGGGTATCAGATGGCAGCAGGTAATACAGAATAAGGTAAGGACACATAAAAAATTCATCCATGCTATGACAACAGAAAAATCAGGAACCAGTAGATGGCAATTATTAGCACAGCTGAGGCAGCATAGTTCAGGCTTTTAAAGTTGGCATTCTAGAAGCAATGGATGTTATAGGCCCTGAGTTCTTGTTCAAAGAGAGTAAGTGGGAGAAAAAGCCTGTCTGTTGTATGGAAGCCTGCTGCCTCATACCAGTTGCATGTTAGGAAGTTTCTGAGGAGCTGTATGGGAAAAACTTGGCAGGTTTGTTTGGTGAGTTGGGATTCGGGCACTCAGCCTCTTCACTCAATTTGAAGAACATCTCCTGCTCACGTTTTTTCTGGTTCAAGTCATCCTCCAGAGCCTGGGAAAAAGCAGAGGTATTAAATGCTTGTTGAGTGAATGAATGAAAATCTGAACACCCAAGAAGAAACAGCACTTCCCCAATAATATCTTAAAACAATGCCAAAGCCAGAGTTTATACAGCCTTTGCAGAGGTGAATGTTTCAAAACCCTGGGGCTCTGCCAGAACCCAGAAAGCTTTTATCAGGGTATTCCCCTCTTTGGCCTCATTCACAAATCACATAACTATGTCCTCCCTGTTTCCTTTTCCATTTCTGATTATCCTGACATAGTCTAAACAGCACTTCCTTCTCTGTGGCAGATCTAGGCAGCAATTTAAAGGGAACCACAGGCTAAGACTTGGACAGGGATTGCCAGGAAGCTCAATGCAAATATAAAACTGTTGGTATTAAAATGGCTAAGTGAATCAAGAAAAACATGGGGAGGAAAGTCAGAAGACTTTGTCTACTAAGGGAGAGAAGAAGTCAATGGATTAAAGTAGCACTCAGGAACAAGCAGTTTTAATTGTCCAGGTCAAATCCCATCACAACAGCCTTCAAAGGAGTGTCCAAGTCCAGCATCAATAGGATTTTCATTGTATTGAACACTCCCTTAATCCAAGGAGCCACTGACTGGGGCCTAGATTCAGGCAGGATTTGTTGGGATTTGGCCTATATTACATTTGTTTCTTTTTCTTGGCTCATTCTCCTGCTGCTCTAAAGCTTTCCCAACTTAGAAAAGCAGTCCTGTTAATAGAAAAATCACTTAGTTTGATCTTGTTCCTTCAGTCAAGTTTGATTCTAATTAATTTTCTCCATCTCAAAGCAAGATTAAGATACTATGGAAATAATACACATTAAATTGTGACCTCTACCCTTTCCTAGCCAATAACAAAACACCTGGATATATCATAGAAAAATATGTGGAATGGGGGAATCATAACTTTAGATTGCACCAATTTGAAACTTAAGGTAATTCAGACAAAAGCTGGCTGAGCTTGTGCTGACCTTTGCTATCCTGATCCTATTCAAGCATTTGCTAAGCAAATAGCTAGTATAAACAAGATTACAGCAGCAGTGGCTAACCTACTTAAAAGGGAAAAAAAAAATCTCATTGGTTTTACAAAATGGTGTTCATGAATTGGAGAAATGACTGAATAAATGGTACCAAATGTTATACCATAGGAACAGCAAACATGAGGAATTCAGGAAAACACTGGACACTTGTATAAAGTGATGAAAGACAAAGAACTGAAAGAACAGTATGCATAAAGCCTACGATAATAACAGAATGATAAAGCTGCCAAATTGATAAATTGTAATGAGTGCAATTACATAATGACAATGAATGACAACTCCTGCAGGTTCTACAGCCAATTCTCCTGAAGACCCAAAGGAGAAATTTTTAGTCACCAAATTCCTTGCTACTATCAAATGATGGTATATCATTTATCTGATATTTAATCATAGAAATGACATTAAAGAAGAGGCATTAACCTTCTTAAGAGGCTTTGCTGATGCATCCTAAGAACCTTGAGATCTTTCCATCAGACTTGCACCTGAAACCCTCCATATGGGTTGTCTCCTCCATTACAATGTGAGCTCCTTAAGAAAAGGGATTGTCTTTCTTCCTTTTCTATTTGCATTCCCAAAGTTTAACACAGTGCTTATAGCACTTTGCTTTAGGGCTTATAGAATGCTTGCTTCATTCATTCATTGATTCATTCAAAAAAGTAATTTCAGTCCTTGAAACTCAACTTCTTTCAGTAGACAGGTGGGGGTCTATAGGTATGAAATGAGGAATATGCTATCAGAAACTATCATTGTGTTTGACTTTGCTTAATGTTTTTCATTGTTTAAAGAAAAGATTTGGGTGTAAGGATGTTCAAGGGAAATGACTGCAGTATATAAAAAAAAGGGACAATAAAATATTTTAAAATAAAGTAAAATTAAAGAGAAAAAAATGCCATTTACTTAGTATACTAATCACAATTTTCATCTGTACATTAAAGAAGATTCTTGAGAACCTGACAACATTTTTAAACCTAACTAAATGAAATAATTAATAAACTAATTGCTTAAACATCACTAATGCACTATTGGAAGCAGTTAGGTGGCTCAGTGAATAAAGTGCTGGACCTAGAATCAGGAAAGACCTGAACTCATTTAATTTCAGACTATTACCAGTTGTGTAATCTGGACAAGTTACTTAAGCTTTGTTTGCTTTAATCCACTAGAGAAGGAAATGGCAAACCACTCCAGTTCCTTGCCAAGAAAATCCCATAGACCATATTGGCATGATATGGTCCACAGAGTCACAAAGATTTGGACACACAACTGAATAACCATCAACAATGTACTGTTGGTAGAACTATGCTTTAGTACAGTCATTCTGGAAAGAAATTTGGAATTATGCAAATAAAGTGGCTAAAATATTCATACCTGTTCACCTAAAGATTTCTAGACATATATTTTAAGATGGTCACAGAAAGAAAAAGGGGGGGAAAACATACTTCAAAATGTAGCATCACATTTTGTGGTAGCAAAGAACTGGAAACTAAATAGACACCAATAAAATTTGAAAATGGCTGAACAAATTGTGGAATATAAATTTGATGAAATGTTATACTGTAAAAAGTGACAAACATGACAAATACAACTTTTTCCACCTTCTGCACCTGACGCCACTTCTTCTGATTAGTTGTTTCCTCCATTGTAAGGAAAATACCCAGTCCAATCATGATTTCATTCCTCTCTAAGCTCCACTACCAAGTCTCCAGATAGTTTCTACCATGTCCCTAAGCTACCCACCCTATTTTGTCTTTCTCCATTAGAATTTAAGCTCCTTGAAGTCAGGAACTATCTTTCTCTGCTAGTTGCCTGATACATCCTAATGGAAATTGAAGTAAGCAGAACTAGGAAAACAATACACACATGATAATGCAAATGAAAAGAACAACCACTACAATACAGTCAAAACTGAATATTGTAAAATGATATACAAGTTTGGCTACAAACATGAAATATGGGATATACTGAAAAGACAGAAGGGAGAAATCTATTTCCGCTGAGGAAATAAGGGAAAGGAAGATGTGGTGCTTGAGCTGGGCCTTAAAAAGGATTTTAACAAAAATAAGGATGAAGAACAACTTATACCAAAGCATTAAATACGATACACATCTAGTCTAGTTTGGGGACTAATAATGGGGAAACATAATGGGGAAAGTTGCTCTATATAATTATTGATGAGAGAAAGACAAATTAATACAACTAAGAGATGTCATTTTATGCCTATCAAATTGGTTAAAATGATAGATGCTCACTACCTAGGGAATGGCCAAACTGTGATTGTGATAGAATAGTACTGCACCATAAGAAATAATGAGTTGGTTGATAGGAAAAACACGGGAAGACTTGGACTTATGAAGAAAGATGTTATCTACCTCCAGAAAAAGAATTCTTAATTAGAAGTATGTACAATATGGTTTTTACATATATATATACATACATATGCATGTGTGTATGTATGCATATAGATATTATATGTGTGTGTAGGCATGATTAATTATAGCCTTCCATAAGGTGGAATAGGGAGAACAGGAGAAAAAATTAAAAATGCACATCAGAGAACAAAAGAAAACTTGGAAAACACAGAAAAGCTTGGTAGCTTTGAAAACATTGTCTAGTATAATATAATGTTTTTTTTTTTTCCATGTAAACAGTTTAAAGAGGAAATAATTGGTTTTATAGTGAATCCTCTCCTTATGTTCTACTGTGTAATGGAAAATGTTTTTTTCCCCCTCTTACTTTGTATTTAAGTTTATAATGAGTAAAAAAATTAAAAAGCAGTGGGAATAGAAAGAATATGAAATAAAGCTTTTCTTGAGTAAATAAAAGAGTAAATGACCTCTTGATTTTTACCCTAAGTAGCACATAGCAGAAAACCTTTAGCATGATGAACTAACAAGGCTTACTTTAAAACTATGTTTTTGATTCTAGTATATTTCTGTCCAGTTAGTTTTAAAGTGTTGGGGCTGAATTTAACATGCCCTATTGATACATTCTAAATGATTCCTTAGTTAATAATTGAGAATTCACTTCAAAAGCAAATTTAAAGAACAACAACAACAAAAACATAGACTCTTATTATTAGAAATATATACCCCTGCCAAGTATAACAACAGATTTCAAAACTGGAAGACCTACAGGGGCAAATATCAAGATTTGGGAACTTGAATCAATAAAATCATACCACTGATTCTGCACTCCCTGGAATCCAATTTGATTGTCTCCTAGAGTGGTCCCCTTACCTTCTTCCGGGGACGAAGCTTTTCCCGCCAGTCCTTCAGGTTCTGGTTATGACTTTCATCTAGGGCCTTCAACTTTTGGGTTTCATGCTCTACCAAGAGGTGACACTTTTCATTCTATTACAAAGAGCAATCAAGGGAAATTAGAAAACCAGGAGATCAAATGCCCTGAAATCAGAGGAATATGCCACTGCCCTGGCCCCATTTCCAGTAATGTCCTATCATAAAATCTACAAGATAGAAAGGACCTCAATAGCCATCTAGTCCAACCTATAACTAAATTAAGATGTTCTGCACAACATACCTACACATCTTTAGCCAACTTTGCTTCCCAACCTTCAGTGAGGAGAGCGAACCATCTCCTGAGAGAGGTTCCACTTACAGGAAGATCCAATTGTTCAAAAGCTTTCCCTTATCACAGTTTAGGCTTGCTTCTCTGCACATCCATTACTACTGATTCAGTCTTTTGGGGACAAGTAGAACTTAAAGACAATTCCCTTGTCCTCTCTATGAGAAGAGGTCCCTGCTATAAACCAAACCAGTCTTGTGACAGTAAGGACACTTAGTGAAATAGTTCACCTCTACTCTAAGTGTTAAATGTAAAATATATTAAAAAGTGAGAACAGTGAAACTACTAAAGGGGTTTTACATTGAGATGGATATTAAAAGCCAGCAGGGCAAATTCCAGGAACTCCCAATTGATCTCACCACCTATAGGATGCCATCATGCTAACTCCTTACTAACCAATCAGTCCACAAAAATTTATTAAGTGCCTATTATGAACCAGGTACTAAGCTGGGAGATGAAACTGTCACAAGCAGAGTCATGCTTTCCATTTATGGACCATTTTCTTTACCTGGAGCTGCTGGAGCTCACTCATGTTGCTCTCGCACTGGGTATTCATGTCTCTCATCTGGGACTCATGTTTCTGTTGTTGCTGCAATCGCTCAGCCTTCTGTCTTTTTTCTTCCTGTTGGGAAAACTGTGACAGAAATGATGAGTGAGATCTCAGTGAAAAGCATTTGGGTAAAAAGCAGAGATGGAGCAACAAAATAAAACTTGGTTTCATCTAAGGGAATCTGATAGTTCTTCCCTCAAACATCCCTGCCTGGGGTCATCACCTCAGATTGCACAAGAGTTATTTTGTTAACCCTGTTTTGAACCATACATTGATCCAGCATTAGTCAACAACCAGCCTGCACGGATATCAGATAAAGCAATTTCCTCAAGGATTCCAGAAGCCCTGTAGGAGATTTTTGGCATGAATCATCATGTACTATAGAAGATTAGGAACTGCTAACACTTTTGTAGTGCCTTAAAACTTTTAAGTAATATTTTTCTTCAAGCAACCTTGTAAGGAAATCAGTTCAAATGTTATGATATCCAGTTTCTGATTAGGAAATGGGAGATCAGAGAGGTTATGTGACAGTCCATAGTCAAGAGTTGAAAAGCTTAAGGGTAGGATTGTAATCCAATCCTTCTGACTCTGAGACCAGCACTCTATTACATCACATGCTCTCTCTAAAGCCTAATCCTGGCAAATTTGGGTATGTGCATGGTCAACCCAACTCTGCCTCAAAACATGGCCATGAAATTCCAAAACTGTCAAGGTTCTATGATGAACTGAGAAGGATAAACAATAAGGCACATTAATTACACTAACTCAAGGGACTGAGATTCAGAAGATTCTTGCATTCTTGGGATTTTTGAACCTATTCTTTATTTTGGTTATTTATCATGGAGTCATTTCAGCCATGTCTGACTCTTTGTGATCCCATTTGGAGTTTTTTTGGGCAGAGATAGTAGAGTTGTTTGCTATGTCCTTCTCCTGTTCATCTGACAGAAGAAGAAAACGAGGTAAACAGAGTTAAGTGATTTACACAATGTCACATAGTAAGTGTCAGGGGCCAGATTTGAACTCAGGTCTTTCTGACTCCAGGTTAGGCACTCTATCTACTCTATCACCTAGCTGCCCTTTTCTATGTCAGCATATAATTTTGGATATGTTACAACTTCAATGGATATGTCTCATCCAAACAATGAAAATAATAAATGACACCCAATCTGCCTACTTCACAGGATTTTTGGCAGATAAAATGAGAATATTAAAAAAAAATCTATAGATACACCATCAGTGACCATCTCCAGCCAATGGACCAGAGACTGATGCTCATAATTTAAAGAGTAATAATGAAAGGAGAAGCATTCTTTTAAGAGTTTTGGAGGGGTTTGCCTCTCTCCTTCCCCAAAGTTTAGTTTCTGTGAAGATACATGCTCTTTGACCAGTCAAGCAATGATGCTTATTAAGAATCTTGGCTTATCTTTTATTTCCATTTGGTGATTCAATTCACTGGACAAAGCATTACCTTCTTAGACCTTGTATTGTGCCAAGTGATGGCAATACAGATAAAAAATGAAATGATCCTCGACCTCAAGGAGATTGTTTTCTCTAGTGAGAGATGGGGCAAGTTAGGCATAGAGTGGTAGAGGGACAAAGGGCAAAAAAAATACATCAAATGCAGATATAAATCAATACACAATTTGAAGAGGGAGCAAACACTAAAGAGATGAATTTAATTCTAGCATCTCATAACACACATCAGTGACAAAAACAAAAAAAATCTCAGTATTTTGTCAGAGACTATAGAAATTTTTCCTAACACCCTCTGGTAGGAGTTAAGACAGGGCAGAACTCTATAAACCAACCAGGACATGAGAGAGTCCAACAAGCACTACCCTAGAGAACCAAAGCTCCCTCTCTGAGCCCCATTAAGACTCACTTGCTTAATCTTCTCTCTCTGCTCAGAGGCACTCCCACCACCATTGATATGGAGACTCTTCTTGTACATGGCCATTCGAGTCTTGCCTTCACTTCTCTGGATCTTGGGGAGACGGGCCTTCTCTTGTTGCTGCCGGATCTTGAGCTGTTCTATCATTCTTTGATTGTAACGCTGCATCTGCTCTCGCTCCTAAGGAGACCAAAATGGTAGATCAGAACAAAAGCAGCAGTGGAGTGATTTTTTTGGGGCATCTTTTAAAAAAACTATTTTTCTCATTTTCTCTTTTTCTGGTTATACCTGTACATTAATTTTTAAAATATATATTTATTTATGAATCATGTTGGGAGAAAAAAATCAAAAGAGAAAAACCACAAGAGAAAAAAAATAGAAGGAAAAAAAGTGAACATAGCATGTGTTAGAGTGACTTTTAAAAATGAAGATATTTCTTTGAGAGATCAGGAGAGCAATGGAACAAGACTTAGAACAAGAGATTTTTTTTGTTTTGTAACTGGTGAATTCCATCAATGGAGGGAACTCTCCAGTGAGGAAACTCAGTGAGGACAGATCAGTACCTACTCTGTAATTTAGGGTCTTAGTTTTCAAATCCAGCCTCAGATTTTTAATACTTCCTAGCTATATGACCCTGGGCAAGTCACTTAATCCCAACTACAAAAAAAACAAATCCTTCGTATGGAAGACAGTATGGTCCATGGGATCATGAGAAGAGGTACAGAGTAGGTTCAAGATTTTAACAAGAATGTCGCTGCTGCCTAGACTCATCTTCATTTATTCTTGATTTGTGGGGGGCAGCTAGATGGCATGAAGAACAGAACATCAGGCATCAAGTTAGGAAGACTCTTCCTAAGTTTAAATCCAGTCTTAGACACTTATTAGGTATATGACTCAATTTTCCCATGTAAAATGGAAATAATACACATCTCTCAACACTGTTTTGAAATAAAATGAGGTATTTGTCCAGTTCTCTGCAAATCTTAAAGAGCTATATGAATACTGGCTATTATTGTTAGCACAGTACTTGACACATAATAAGCACTTAATAAATGCTTATTGGTTGGCTGATTTGTAAGATCAAGATTACAGTAACTTGAAGTACTCACCTCACATGGTTGTTCTGAGGTTCAAATGTGATAGTGTATGTAAAGTATTTTGCCAGCCTTAAAGTACAGTATAAATACCAGGTATTATTACTGTTGTTTGTTGTTTTTCTGGACACAAGCTGAAAATAGAAGGCTCTCCAGGGCAAGCTAGTTGTCTTTCCACCTACTTACATGTAAATACCCCTTCAGAACAATGGTTTTACAGAAAGAGTAATATGCACTTTATAGGCTGACAAGGCATTATATCAAGCTCTTATTGTATGTGAGTGGTTACTTTTTGGGGGACATGATGTATTTCTGTAGTTTGTCCAAACCCTTTGATAATCAGTTATATGAGCACAGGGTCAGGCTTAAATGTGTTGAAGAATCCAATAGCATCTAGTCCAAACAGAAAGCATGGCCTGGTCAAAATTTTATCACTTTAGTGTTATTCCAGCGAACTGTGCTCTTTGACATTTCTCCAGGCAGTGCTTTGAGAAATCTTGATTAAAGCTTACATTCTCCATTTTTATACTTCCCATCCTCCTGTTACTAAGTCTTATTTTAAAAGCTCATTTGAGAGGTTCTTAACCTGGGGCCTGTGAATGTTTATAAATATATACATCCTTTAATATGCATATTCCAGTATAATTGATTTTTGTCATTTTATTGTATTTTATGCATTTGAAAATATTATTTTGAAAAGGCATCCAGAGGCTTCACTATATACCAAAGGAAGACATAAAATATAGACTAAGGGTTAAGAAACCTTGCTTTGGAGTCAGAAAGTACCTTAAATGATCCTCCATGCTCTTAAATGCCACTTAGATCCCTTAGCCAATAAATTCTCCTCAAATAAAAGTTCTCCACATATTCCACATCACTGTGAAATGAAGAACAGGTGCCTGCTCAAGGGCAGGGAATCCCCTTAATGCCAAAAGCCACGTATCCCACTGTGCCCTACCAAGACAAGGCAACAGCTAGCTGAAGCCCACAGTAGTACTCAGGAGAAGGATGTCAGATTGTGGGTGGGTCTACAGAATTGGGCTGAGGCTTTCCTTGCAGAGTCTTTTCTCTGTCCTTTATTTCTCTTTCAAAAAAAAAAGAGAATAATATCATCATAGATTTAGAGATGGTCATTGTATGGAATAATTTCATTTAGCATATCACAGGATCACTTGTGTTTTGCATATTAAGAGTCTATAATAGATACCTTTCCTTTCCTCCTTCCCATATTCCTCCCTCCATCCCTTCCTTCCTTCCCTTCCAACTCAAATCTTTTAGGTGCTAAAAGCTTGAGGATTGCATCTACTTCAAAATAACTCAATCCAAGATTCTTGCTTTACAGTTAACAGAACTGAGGTCTAATGAAACTGTGGTATGTCCAAGATCAGAGATATTAAGTGACAAAATCAGAATTTGAACCCAGGTCTTCTAACTCCAAATCCAGCCCTTTTCCCCCTGTATCATGCTATAAGTCAAGAAGTACACTGGCAGCAGGATACTATCCTATCACCCTCTCAGAGCCATATTCATTCTATATTAATAACAACAATAATGAATGAATAATCAAATGAGATGGTATTTGCAAAGTGCTTAGCACAGTGCCTGACACAAAGAAAATGCTTATTTTCCCTTCCCTAATAATAGCTGTTATTAGATATAGTGCTTTTAAAGTTTACAAAACATTTTGCATAATCTATTTCATTTGAGATTACCAACAATTCTATAAGTACTGCAAGCATTATCCTCCCCCTTTTACAGAAGATGAAACTTGGGCTTAGAGGGGACATGGTACAGCAGGGTGATTTTGGAGTCAAAGAATCTGGTTTCAAATCCCACCTTTGTTGTATGGCCTTGAGCAAATCATGTAATCTGTCTAGATCTTAGTTTCCTCATCTGTAAAATGAAGTTGGCAGTAAACCTTATCTCTGAGATCACCCTCATCCCTATCAGCCACCTATCAGCCAGGCATTAGGATGATGGAACTAGGATGAGAATCAGTTCTCTCCTGACTCAAAGCCTAGCATTCATGTGTTCCACATCTTTCAGTTGCCTGAAGAGAAAGGAAGCTCTCCTACCTTCTCGTGCTTTCGGAGCAGTTCATGCCTTTGGAGGAAATACTGGTCCTTTAGCTGCTGTTTGACAAGCTGGTGTCTTTCTTGTAAGTGATGCTCTTCAATCTCCCAGAGGGAAGCTTCCCGGTCTAAAGAGAACAAACCAAGCCCAAAGAAGATAAACCAATCAGGACCATGGACAAGGAAGAGCTGAGGGCAAGTTTGAGCTGTCTCTTCCCTCCCCTCCTTCCCCCTTTTTGTGTTTTCAGGGAAATCTGGTCTGCTCATTTTCTTCCATCAATCCCTTCTATGATAACAGAAACAAGTGGTCATCCAGCATTACTGGAGGTTTTCAACCAGAGGCTGAATGACAACTTGACAAGATGCTAGAGAGGACTCCTCTGCAGCCACAGAAGGAAGCAGCTAAGTAGAGTGCAGCAGAGAATGTGCTGGAGTTGGAATCAAAGAGAGTTCAAATCCCACCTCAGATGCCAGGTGTATCACCTCGGCAAGTCACTTTATTGCTCTCTGTTCAATTTTCCCCTCTATAAAATAGAAATCATAATAATACCTACTTCATAAGGCTGTTGTGAGGGTCAAAAAAAAATTCTGAAGAATCTATGATGAAAAATGCTATCCACCCTCCAGAGAAAGAAATGATGGAGTGTACATGCAAATCAAAGGATACTTTTTTAAACTTTATTTCTCTTGTGGGCTTTTTCTTCTTTTGCAAGATGGCTAACATGAAAATGTTTTGCAAAACTTAAGATGTATAATCTATATCAAATTGTCTACCTTCTCAAGGAGCAAGGAGAGGAGGGAAGGAGAGAATTTGAATTTCAAAATTTAAAAAAAATGCTTAAAAGTTTTTTCCACATGTAATTGAGAAAAAATAAAGTTAAAAATATGTATAATTGGGGGATAAATAAATACTTGTTGATTGACTGATTCTTTAAAAATGTGGGAGCTTTTGCTGCCTTCCTAGTAGTTTCCTTGGACCACAGAGTGGGGTAGGGAGAGGATTACTGGATTTCATCTCAAAAGACTTAGTTCTGCCACTTAGTACCTGTGTGACCTCAGGCAGATTGCTCAACCTACTTGGACCTCTGTTTTCTCCTCTGTAAAAAGAGGAAATTAGACTAGATGATCTCCAAGGTTACAGCTCTAATATTCTATGAATCTATGTATATGTGACTCAATTCTATTTCATTAACTAAGCAAATGGGATGAGTGAATGAATGATCCTAAAATTGATTTACACATTCATAAGTCCCTTGGGCAGAAGGTAAGATAACCTCACATCTGTCACTTTGTCCCTTCTTACCCTCTAAACAGCATGATCTGACCAACTAAAGTGCCCTTCTCTAGCACTTTGTCCATGGGAAATCTCAAATTAATTGGTGTCTCAGTGTATCTACAGAACAATAATAGCTGGTGTTCAGAATGATAGCCCTGAGGCGCTACAAGATCCTGAAGGCTTTCGGAATCAAAGGAAGATTTAATTATAAATTCAGCTTAGCTGAAGTATTGTATTTTATTATTTCCTAATTTGGTGAAAATTGGTAAACCATGTATAAAGCATATCGCCTTACACATATATGATCCATCCAGTGGTGGTTGTTTATTTTTCATTCTCAAAAAGGACCATGACATCAGAGAGGTGATGCCATTACATGCAAGTGAATTAAATTTAAATGAAGTTGCAAATCACCACCCTCACTTTCTTCTCCAGAGCAATCTGGGTCCAGTAGTAATTAGGACAACTAAAGATGACCCTAGATGCAGTGGCTAAGGTCTTTAATAGGTCATAGTTTGAGGCAACACCCAAACAGTGATTAAGGCTTGGTAAAATCTATCTGATAAACCTTTATTAATCAAAACAGCTGTTCCATCAGAACATTCCCTCAGCGCCAGATTGAAAGTGTAATGTACACGATTACCACTTCCTTGCCATTGATAAAACTCATTTTTCTGCAATTCATCTCAATTTGGTTTTAATACTTTGCAATAATAAGAAATCCAGATAATCAGAACTTGGTGGTCCTTTCTTCTCAAGCCCACTTCCTATGCATCCAGGATATGGCTGAACCAAAATACCTTCTACCCACCTCGAAGAAGCTGTTGCTTCTTATTCAGACATTCCCTCTCTTTGTCACAGATCTCCCTTCTATTTTCAGCTGTGATCATTTTCATAGCTAACTCCAAATCTCCCTTCTGTTTGGCAACAAACTCTTTGTCCTGCAAGGGTAAGAAAATGAGATCAAGTATATTTGTCATCAGCTTAAACATAGCAATATTCTTCATCACTCTACCCAAATAGACCAGTACCCTGTCTCTGATTTAGCCACTAAGGGACAGGCTATGGGGGAGCATGACTGCTCTCTCTCTCTGGCATCAATCTCAATGATTAGGGAAGTACCCCTCAAATAGGGATCTGCCATTCATGAATTTATTTTTCATGAGTTTTAGTAGAATGTAGGCTCCTTGAGGACAGGTACTATCATTTTTTTGTTTCTGGAGCAGATTCACACAAACTTTCTTACCAAGTCTGGTAAGGAGCCAACACTAGCCAAGTCTCAGTCCTCCAAAAGAAAAATGTGACATTGCCAGGTGCAGAGGCTGAAAAACCAGAGACCCTAAGGAACGATAACACCCGTGACCTGGAGTTTAGTGAACCCCACTTACTAGAATCTGTTTTTGCTGTGTGTGCTCCTCCATTCTCTGTTTCATGCTCTCTTTCCGCTGCTGACGAGGCAGTTTCTCCACCTCATTTTTCACCTGCATGAAAGATAGACAACATTAAGATAAGCCAGGTTTATCCCTAAGGTAAGGAAACTACTTTCACTAAAGCTGATGGACAGCTGCTCTATTGCTAAAAGTCTCATCACAACCATGTGAGTTGGGCAATGCAAACATTATCATCCCCATTTTAAAGATGAGGAAGTTCTCCATCTTTGGTGAAAACTATCAAGTCCTGATCAGCTGGCTCAAAGAAGTTAAGGAATTTGCTCATGATCACATAACCAGTAAATATGAGAACCAGGAAGCCTTGAATCTCTATTTTTCCTGACTCCAAACTTAGTGTTCTGTTACTACACAGAATCTTGCTTGACAGTTTATTGCTAAAAAATGAATGATCAGGAGACTTACCCAAATGCACAAAAGACTTTCCTTCTCACATTTGTAAAGGGTCTCTATTATCTCCAGTTTTGTAGGAAAGGGCAAGTTTGGATCAATCAAAAAATAAGTATTAACAAAAATGCAAGTCCCTGCCTTCAAGAAACAAATTCTATCAAAGAAAAAACACCAACACAGACACATATAGTTATACCAAATAGATACAAAATAAAGATAATTTTGGGATGGGGGGGGGAGGGTGGCCCTGGAATCTGGAAGGTCTAAAAAGGCCTCCAGTGTGAAATGTCACTTGGATTCAGTTTTGAAGGAAGCTAGAAATTCTACAATAGAGAGGGAAGACATTCCAGCACTGAGGTTGGGAAATGGAATGTCATGTGTGAGCTTAGAGTAATGAAAAGGTCTGCTTAGTCTAGATAACAGAGCATTTAGTGGAGTAGGGAGAGGAAAGGGGGAATGGAATAAGCATTTAAACAGCACCACTATGTGCCAGACCCTTTATTAAGGGTTTTTATAAATATTATTTCATTTGAGAATAATCTCAAATTATCTCAATTGGGAGTAAAATATAATAAATCTGGAGATGGGGTTGGGGGAAGATAGGTCAGAACCAGATTATGAACAAATTTAAATGGCAAACAGGGGTTTGTGTTTTTTCCATGTAGAAATGGGGAATCACTTGAGTTTGTTGAGTAGAAGACAGGCACAGTCAGACTTGTATTTTAGGAATCACTTGGGCAGTTGTGTGCAGGATGCATTCTTTCCTTGAGTGATCATTCTCAGAAGAGTCTCTAGTTACCTAGAAAGCTTGAAGAATTTGAGTAGCAAAGATCACTAAAATGACAGGAGCAGTGTCTACTTCCTATCTCCCACTGGAGGCCTGCAGAGTAATGTCCAGAATCCAGCAACCACCCTACTCATATCCTATGGATCCTTTGGAAAGTCATTGGTTCCTGGCTGCTGCAGCTTCTTCTTCTTTTTTAAGTCTTATTAATGTTTTTTGTATGTTTTAATACTGTTATTAGTTCCAAAAACAGCACCCTCTTTTATAACAAATAGGTCATAGTTCATATGGACTATATCTGACATCATCTGCCTCATTCTATACCCATGGTCTATATGTTCTGTACCTACCTCTCTAACAAGATACTTCCTTTTTTTTTTTGTTTGTTTTTTTTTTTTCTTTTCTTTTTTTTTTCTCTAATAAAGCTTTTTATTTGCAAAACATATGAGTGACCTTTCAACATTGACCTTTGCAAAAATAATTTTTTTCCCAAGCTTTTCCTTTCCTTCCCCCCACCCCCCACCCCTAGATGACAGGTAATCTAATACATGCTAGATAGGATAAATTATATGATAAATACAATACATGTATACATATCTACACAGTTATCTTACTGCACAAGAAACATCAGATCTAGAAAGAGAAGAAGAAAAAAAAAACAACCTAAGAAGGATTCACAGAAAGCGTTAAAATGCTGTGTTGTGGTTCACTCTCAGTTCCCACAGGCCTCTCTCTGGATGTATATGACTATCTTCATCGCAGCACAACTGGTTTGAATCACATCATTGTTGAGGAGAACCATGTCCATCAAAATTGATCATCGTATAGTCTTGTTGCTGTGTATAATGTTCTCCTGGTTCTGCTGATTTCACTCAGCATCAGTTCATGCAAGTCTCTCCAATCCTCTCTGAAATCCTCCTGTTGGTCATTTCTTACAGAACAATAATATTCCATAACATTCATATACCATAATTTATTCAGCCATTCTCCAATTGATGGGCATCTTTTCAATTTCCAGTTTCTTGCCACTACAAAAAGGGCTGCCACAAACATTTTTGCACATGTGGGTCCCTTTCCCTCCTTAAAAATCTCTTTGGGATATAGGCCCAGTAGAAACACTGCTGGGTCAAAGGGTATGCACTGTTTGATAACTTTTTGAGCATAGCTCCAAATTGCTCTCCAGAATGGTTGGATCCGTTCACAGTTCCACCAACAATGTATCAGTGTCCCAGTTTTCCCACATCCCCTCCAACAGCTATCATTATCATTTCCTGTTATTTTAGCCAATCTGACAGGTGTGTAGTGGTATCTCAGAGTTGTCTTAATTTGCATTTCTCTGATCAATAGTGACTTGGAGCACCTTTTCATGTGACCGGAAATAGTTTCAATTTCTTCGTCTGAAAATTGTCTGTTCATATCTTTTGACCATTTGTCAATTGGAGAATGGCTTGAATTCTTATATATTTGAGTCAATTCTCTATATATTTTAGAAATGAGGCCTTTATCAGAACCTTTGGATGTAAAAATATTTTCCCAGTTTACTGCTACCCTTCTAATCTTGTCTGCATTCATTTTGTTTGTACAAAAACTTTTTAACTTGATATAGTCAAACTTATCTATTTTGTGATTAATGATGACCTCTAGTTCTTCTTTGGTCACAAATTCCTTCCCCCTCCACAGGTCTGAGAGGTAAACCATCCTACATTGTTCTAATTTGTTTATAATATCATTCTTTATGCCTAGATCATGAATCCATTTTGACCTTATCTTGGTATATGGTGTTAGGTGTGGGTCAATGCCTAATTTCTTCCAGACTAGTTTCCAATTATCCCAGCAGTTTTTGTCAAATAGTGAGTTTTTATCCCAAAAACTGGGGTCTTTGGGTTTATCGAACACTAGATTACAATTGTCATTGAGTATTTTGTCCTGTGAACCTAACCTATTCCACTGATCCACTACTCTATTTCTTATCCAGTACCAAATGGTTTTGGTGACCACTGCTTTATAATATAGTTTTAGGTCTGGTGCAGCTAGGCCACCCTCATTTGCATTTTTTTTCATTAATTCCCTTGAAATTCTTGACCTTTTGTTTTTCCAGATGAATTTTGTTGTTATTTTTTCTAGGTCAGTTAAATAATCTCTTGGGAGTTTGATTGGTATAGCACTAAATAGATAGATTAGTTTAGGTAGTATTGCCATCTTTATTATATTCGCTCGACCTATCCAAGAGCACTTGATGTTTTTCCAATTGTTTAGATCTGACTTTATTTGTGTGGAGAGTGTTTTGTAGTTTTGCTCATATAGATCCTGACTTTCCCTTGGCAGATATATTCCCAAATATTTTATACTATCGATAGTTATTTTGAATGGAATTTCTCTTTGTATCTCTTGCTGTTGCATTTTGTTGGTGATGTATAAAAATGCTGATGATTTATGTGGATTTATTTTGTATCCTGCAACTTTGCTAAAGTGGTGGATTAATTCTAATAGTTTTTTAGTTGATTCTCTAGGGTTCTCTAAGTAGACCATCATATCATCTGCAAAGAGTGATAATTTGGTTTCCTCATGACCTACTCTAATTCCTTTAATCTCTTTTTCTTGTCTTATTGCCAAGGCTAGCATTTCTAATACAATATTGAACAGTAATGGTGATAGTGGGCAACCTTGTTTCACCCCTGATCTTATTGGGAATGGTTCCAGTTTATCACCATTACATATGATGCTAGCTGATGGTTTTAAATAGATGCTACCGACTATTTTAAGGAAAAGTCCATTAATTCCTATACTCTCTAATGTTTTTAATAGGAATGGATGTTGGATTTTATCAAATGCTTTTTCTGCATCTATAACAAGATACTTCCAAACTCTTTCAGACCATAGCTCCTGGGACTTCTATGAGACCTAGCACAGAGTCTGGTACATAGGAGTTGCCTAATAAATGTTTGTTTCCTTCCTCCATTCCTACTAATCCTTCAAAGCCTTCATGGTAAATGCAACCTTCATCCTCTCCTACCTCTCTTTGTTCTCTGGTAGCTGTCTCTATCACCTGCAACTCAACTATACTTGGCAGTATATCCACACTCCGAAGGGCTCAGCTGCCATTCCTTCATGAGCTCCTGCCAAACCAGGCTGCCTTAAAGCTCTCTGGCTACAGGTGGAGCTATTAGACACACATGTGAAAAAATATCTTCAAATTTCAAAATCCCCAAGCTGTCTCAGCATTCATTGCTCATTCCTGGAAACCAATTCCCCAAAACCTAAAAAGTCACACCTCATCAACTCCCTTTCTGGGGTGCTGCCCATAGGGACACCTCTCCCCACTCAGGTTCTGTCTACCCATGCCCAACACTGCTGACAACCTGATACCATTCCTTGTCCCCCATCTCCCAATTCAGTTCCCTCAGGGTTGTTATAAGAGTAATAGGGGAAATAAGACAGCATTGTTAGGGAGTTGTAGCAGGAACCAGATGGAGCCAGCATCTGCCAGCTCTAACATGATATCCCTGTTAAAAACAAAAGTAATATGACTGCTCCATCAGCAGGCAGACATGCATTCACATTCTTTTTCTAGGAGAAGTGATGAATGGGCACCAAGTCATTTTACCTAATCCACCCTAAAACCACCCACATCCCAAGTCTGTAAGATAATTGGCTGAGGCACAGGAGTGATCAGGTATTATACACTAGCTAGTTCTTGCTGTTTCCTAAGTATTCTCCCTGCTTTGCTTTTCCCCATAACCTTGGTACCAGGCACAGCAACCTGTAGCCATGCATGCCTAAGCATACCTAATTCAGGCTTTGTCAGCATTGGACTATAACCAAATGAACCAGATAGAAGTAATGGAACCAGGAAAGGAATTTTGTGGGCATGGGAAGAGTGGCAGCAGGGGTTTTCATGTGGGTGACAAGTAATATTGTTTGATACTGCATGCCTCTACAATATTGATCTAGAAATCAATAAGACTAAAAAAAAAAAATGAAACAACAGCCAGGGACAGATGACCTTCCACAGAGTATAGATGTAAATAGAGTGGTTACTGGATTCTGGACATTACTCCTCATGTCTCCAGTAAGAAATGGACAGTAGATACAGCTCTCTTCATGTCAATGGTCTTTGGCACCCAAATTCTGCAAGCCTTTTTGGTAACTGGTGATTCTTCTGGGAACAATCACTCAAGTGTATCTGCCACACAACTGCTCAAGTGATTCCTAAAACACAGGTCTAACTGTGCCCTTCTGCTCAGCAAACTTGTATGACTTCCCATTTCTTCTTGGATTTAGAGATCTAATAGCATCACAGGATTATATACAAGGACACTAAAACCCAGGGAATATATAAGGCATTGGGGAATAGCATTGGTTTTAGAACCAGTGGTCTTAGGTTCAAATCTCAATTATGCCAATAGTAACCTGCATAACTGGACATGTCAATCTGAACCTCAGTTCCTTCTTTTTACAAGTTGAACTTAGTAGACTCTATGATTCTAGCTCTAAAGCACTGGCCCTGTGAATTCTTCTGAATATGAACTTACTTTGTTCTTTGCCAGGCTGATGGCAGGACAGTGATTCATGAACTGGAGAACAAGAATTGGAAGGGAGCTTAAAGGAAATTGAATCCTGGGTAAGTTAAAGGACTTGGTTACGGTCATCTAAGTGGTTGGATGGAAAGTAGGATGTGAATTCAGACCTTCCAGCTGTACAACATGTTCCTGTTCTACCTGCATGCTTAAAACTAAAGCTCTAGATCCACTACTAAATACAGTGGATCTTGGTGTCCCTATACAAGTAAACTTCAGTATAATTGACCTGTTCTACCCATGTATCTAAATCTAAAGCACTAAATCCAATGCCAAGTACAATGGATCATGGTCTCCCCCACACAACTCCAAAGTACATGTCCTGTTCTACCTGTCTATCTAAATTTAAGGTCCTATACTCAAGCACCAAGTACTATGAACTACAACATCTACAAACGTTAATTCCAAAGTAACTGCCCCATTATACCTGTGCATCTAAATTTATTTATTTTTCTTTCTTTCTTTATTAAAGCTTTTTATTTGCAAAACATATGTATGGGTAATTCTTCAACAATGACCCTTACAAAGCTTTCTGTTACAAATTTTCCCCCCTAGTCCCCACCCCTCTCCTAGATGGCAGGAAATCCACTACATGTTAATTATGTTAAAATACTTGATAAATTGAATATATGTATACATATTTCCACACATCATTGTTGTGTAAGAAAAATTGTATCTACAAGAAAAAAAATCAGAGAAAGGAAACACAATGCAAGCAAACATCAATAGAGAGCATGAAAATGTTATGTGTGGTCCATTCATATCCCTCTCTCTGGGTGTATATGGCTTTCTTCATCACTAAACAATTGGAACTGGTTTGAGACAATTCTTTGTTGCAGAGAGCCATGTTCCTCAGAATCGATCCTCATATAGTATTGTTGTTGCCGTGTATAATGATCTCCTGGTTCTGCTCATTTCGCTCAGCATCAGTTCATGCAAGTTTCTCCAAGCCTCTCTGAAATCATCCTGCAGGTCGTTTCTTATAAGACAATAATATTCCATAACCTGTGCATCTAAATTTAAAGCCTTAAACTGGGGACCAAATACAAGTACAGCATCTACACAAATACAATACAAAATATATTACAAAATAAATACAAAATCCAAAATACATACCCTATTTTACCTATGTAACTAAATTTAAGGCCCACAACAAGTACAACAGATCAATGTCTATACAAGAAACTAAATTCTTCCTTGTCCCAAGATACCTTGTTGCCAGGCTCTGGAGACCAAAAGGGGGGAGCACAGAGTTGGCAGACAGTAGCAGGATGTGGGCTGGGGAACTGACAACAGCAGGACTCTGAGATTATTGGATATATATGAAAGACTAAAAGGGAAAGGCTCCTCTGAACCTCCTCTTCAGCCAGCTGGAGAGCTCACTGACAATGGCTCAGCAGCCCCAGGGCCTCATCTTTCTTTCCCAAGGGAAAGCTCTGGAAGTTACAGACTTCCTCTTATATTTGGAGGTTGGAGATGATTTTCTTCTTCCTCACTCCCATTTTATAAATACCATGGCTGTGTATATCCACTTTCAAATTAATTACAGTTACATCACTCTTCATAGGATGGAGGCAGAACATCAGAAAGGGTATTTAAGCATCAAAACTGGCCTTGCTAGCAAAAATCAAAGGCAAGCCCAACTGACCACTTTACCAAAATCTAAAACCATTTTGATCAGCAAACTCTAAAAAAGTTATCTGCCAATAAGTAAATAAACTCTAAAGCTGAGAATAGAAATGTCAATTTAGTTTTTCACACTGATATAAACTTCACTGAGTATTAGAGGCAGGAATTTAATTGGGGAAAAATAAAAACAAAGGATCAGGAGTCAAAGGGCCTCAAATTGAATCCTGATTCTGCCATTTATTCTCAGCGTGATATCAGGAAGACCCTTTGCCCACTCTAGGTCTCTATCTCTTTTTCTTTTATTTTATTGGGGCAGGGGGTCGCTAGGCAATTGAGGTTAAGTGACTTGTCCAGGGTCACACAGCTAGGGAATGAATGTTAAGTGTCTGAAGCCAGATTTGAACTCAGGTCCTCCTGACTCCAGGGCTGGTGCTCTATTCACTGCACCATCTGGCTGCCTCCTCTATTTCTTTTTCTATAAGATGAGGAAGGACATGCAAACAGAGAGAACTACAATAGCTGGTGGCCATCTGTCCTTAAGTTAAGTCAGCAAACATTTATAACCACTTACTGTGCTAAGCATTGTGCCAAGTGCTGGGGATACAAAGAAAGGTAAAAATAGTCCCTGCTTTCAAGGAGCTTGTTTTCTATTGGTGGAGACAAAATGCGAACAACTAACTACATATGATACATACGGAGCACATTGGAGGTAATCTTTGAGGGAAGACACAGGCAGAGAGTGGGGTTTTAGCTGAGATATGAAAGGGAAGCTGGAGAAACCAGAAGGTGGAGACAAGAAGAGAGAACATTCCAGGTCTAAAGAACCATTAGCAAAAAGGGATAGGAATCCAGAGATGGAGTGAAGTGTGTGAGGAACTCAGGAGGTCAGTGTGGTTGGATCCCAGAGTCTGTGGAAGCAAGCATAGTCAAAGAAACTGGAGGAACAAGCCAAGTGGCAAAGGGCTTTCAAGGCCAAACTGAGGAGTTATATTTGATCCTAGATCTGGACCCTGTGAAATGTATTCAAGGGGTCTCTTGACCTCTGATTAAAAATCCCTACCTGAAATCTGAAAAGAGTTGCCATTCAGAAGTTGCCCATTTTATTATTCTTGATGTTTTTCTTTCTTTTTTTCTGTTTTTTAAATAGTCTTTTATTTTTCCAAATACATTCAAAGAGAGTTTTCAACATTCACCTTTGCAAAACCTTGTATTCCAAATTTTTCCTTCCTCTCTTTTCCCTCCCCTCTCCCACCTCCCCAAGACAGTCAGCAACACAAATTGCTATCTTTTCTACCCTGTTGAAAGAGCATCCATGCTAGGAACCACACTAGTCTATTTCCAACCCCTGCTTTTACAGAAGCTGGGATTTTGAGGAACACAGCAAAATCAGAAAGTTCCCCAAGAGGGTCACCAATAAGAAAAAAAAAAAAGCTTGAGAAAAACTTGCTTTAATGGGAGGGATCACTTGTCATTTTGGATCAGTCCTTATTACTCATCCATTCTTTACAACAGGGGCTTCTGAAATTGGATGTAATCAAGATTCACATAAAACCATCTGACTCAGGATCCATGAAACATGTTCTAATCCCCAGCTTCTTAAATTGTGGTTCATGCCCTGGGGTCTCATAACTGAAAATTAGGGTCACAAAACTGCAATTTATTATCAGTAAATATCTGATTTATATACATATTTTATATACCTACATACCTAGGGTCTCCAGTGAAAGAGGGTTGAGAGTGGGAAGAGTTTAAGAAGCCCTGATCTAGTCCAACTCCCTCATTTTACAAATGAGTAAACTGAGGCCCAGAGAAGTAATATAAAGTCACAACGGCGGGATTTGAAGACAACTCCTCTTAACTCCAAATGCCAGGCTCTTCACATAGTATCATACAGTCTCTATAATCCTGAGTCAACTCTATACATCCCAGCAGTAAAACAGGGGTGAGGCCAGTGTGACTCCGAATCAAAGAGAAGGGAAGAGAAGGAGATGGGAAAGGCATAAGCATTAATAGAGTGTCTACTATGTACTAGCCACTCTGCTTTTTATAAATATCTCATTTGATCCTCACCACAACCTTTTTTGAAAGATGGGTGCTGTTGTTATCCCCATTTTTACAGTTGAGGAAACTGAGGTAGACAGAGGTGAGATGATTTGGCCAGGGTCACACTGCTAGGAAGTGTGCAAGGCTAGATTTGAACTCCTTGACTCCGGTGCTCTATCCATCATGTCTATCCCCTCTGGACCAGAAACGATTCCCCAGCTTATCCCCACACTTAAGACTCAAGAACCTCTCACCCTTCAAAAGTCAATCCCCAAAGCATCCAAAACCAGGAATCTGCCTCAACTCTACCTCCTTCTTCTTCATCTTGAGCTGCTCTTGGAACTTGGTGTAGTCACGCTCCTGCTCAGCCCGGATCCTCTTTGCCTCCTCCCGCCGGCGCAGTGCGTGGTCCTGCTCCATCTTCTCAACCTGCTGCTTCTGCTGCCGCTCCAGATTCTCCAGCTCTGTGTCAAAGAATTTCTTCTTGGCCTAAGCAGAGAGACAAGGGTAACTCTTCTGACCACTTATAACAGGCAGAGGCAAGAGACTTATAAGCTATGCTGACTTAGAGCTGGGCTCAAGTGCTGGTTCTCACTCCGCAATGGGACAAGAAGCTAGGCCCCAGCTCTCCCAGGCTGTGTCCTGGCTCAGCCCTGATCTCCCTCGGTCCTTGACAGCCTCACAAGAGGAAAGAGGAGAACTGACATTGGCTTCCATATTTTCAGCAGGAAAGGAAAAAGACTAAACAATGTTTCCAGCGTGGTAGGCCAACACTTCCTTTATTTATTCCCTCATAACAAAATTTAAACCCAGAAAAAAGGGTAAGTATCCCTGGAACAAGCATCAATCCTCCTATTGGAGCCCAAGATAGGAACTAAAAGTCAGCTCTATTTTTGTCCTTCAAATGGCCACATGGTGTGGTGGAAAGAACTGATTGGATAAAGTATTTCTCAGTATTGAGTCATATGATCCCTATTCCCAGAGCTGGGAGATCAGACCTTGAACTCTGGGTCTAAGAAGGACCCTAGGAAGTCACATGATCTCTAAAAGGTCAGACAGAAAGTGACAGAAGGTTATAGCAAATGACGTGACTTGTGAGGGGCAGATAGCATTGGGGACCATTAGTCAAGGATAGTTATGTCTTTTTAGCCTATCCAATGAAAAGGCTTGGGTCTTTTTCTATTTAATTGGCTGTTACTTCCTGCTGGCCAGGTTCCAGGGGTACATGGCAGGAGTTGGGATGGCTCCCAGGTGTGTCTGGGCCTCTCCCTGCAGGGAATAAACAAATGCTTTCTCTTTGTACCAGAAGATGTCTCTGATTAGTTAATTTGGGAAAGGGGGTCAAGCACCTGTCCCACACAGAACCTTAGATCCAGAGCCAGAAGACTGGGTTCAAATTCCACCTTTGGCTCTTACCACCTGTGTTGACCTTAAGCTTATTTTCTCTGGGCTTCTTTTTCATTTGTAAAATTACAGGGTTAACCTAAACTGACCTCTATAGTGACTTCCAGTTTTAAATCATGGGCTCTCAAGATCTTTTCAATCTAGAAAACTTTTGTCAAGAGTTTCCTATTCAAATGCAAATATCCCTAAGACAAGTTGTTATTTCTGAATATTAATGTTTTTCTTTCATTTATTCATTCATTAAATATAGCATATACATAAATGTACATGGAGAGGGGGAGGTGGAAGAGAAAAAAGGGGAAAGAGAGAAGAAGAGAAGAAAAGAAAAGGGAAGGGGGGGAAGAGAAAAGAGGAAAATGAAGGGGAGAAGAGAGGGAAAATGGAAAGAAGAAAAGAAAGGAAGGAAAAGAGGAAGGAGAGGGGAAAGGAGAGAGAGAAAGAAGGAATTCTGTGTCCCACAGAAGACTGTGGCATGCATACCTAGAGAAATACTGCTATAAGAATACATTTGAAAATATTGTCCATGTCTCACAGCTCTGGCATGCTCTGAAATCATATTTGGTCTAATGTGACCTCTTCTTTTCAAACCAAAGTTTAATATTCTCCAGGTCCAGGAAATGCTGCTTTCATGCCCTGGGCTGTCCTATTCAACTTGTTCAACTAGACTATTTCTAAGAAAGATAAAGTTTATGAACATTAACTCCACTCACATTTATTTCTTGCTCAAAGCGTCTCTGCATCTGGTCCAGCTGCAGCTCATGTTTGCTGGTCAGTTGGGTCTGGTTCCGGTGCTCCTCTTTCTGGAGCAGACGCAGCTCTCGAAGCTCTTGACGCCTGAAGCATTGAAACAAGAAGAAGGGAAAAAAAAAAGAAAAAGAGAGGAAAGGAAGACAAGAAGAAGAGAAGGGAAGAAGGGAAGGAGTAAAAAAAAAAAAAGGAAGGATGGAGGAAAGAAAAGGCAGGAAAAAGGAGGTATTAAGTACTTACTATGCTAAGCATTGTGCTAAGCATCGCATTGCAAGCAAAGGTCATCCAAGTGGCCCTACCTGGGGTAGGCATTGTAGGTGAATCACTTTTCACACACAGTGAAAGCCTGAATTAAACATGTTCAGATGCAGAAACTGAATTACATAGCTATTGAAAGATACCCTTGAGAAATGGAAATTGAGTGGATGCCCATCAGTTGGGGAATGGCTGAATAAATTATAGTACATGAATGTAATGGAATTATTGTTTTATAAGAAATGATCAGCAGGCTAATTTCAGAAAAGCTTGTAAAGACTTGCATGGACTGATTGCTAAGGGAAGTGAGCAGCACCAAGGAAACATTGTACACAGTAATAAGATTATGTGATGATCAATTGCGAAGGACTTGACTCTTTTAAACAATGAGGAAATCCAAAACAATTCCAATAGACTTGGATGGAAAATGCCATCTACATCCATCCATTTGGAGACTAAATATGGATCAAAGCATAGTATTTTCATCTTTTTATTTGTTTGTTTCTAATGGTTTTTTTTCCATTTTGGTCTGATTTTTCTTGCACAACATGACAAATATAGAAATGTGTTTTTTAAAAAAGCTAGCTATGAGTGGTAGGAAAAAAATGGACCCAGGGTGGAAAAATATGAGTGTCAGCTCAGCTACTAAATCCTAAGTAATCTTACTGATTTTGTCTCCTTATTTTTACAATTAAGATAGGAGATGCAAGTAAATGGGATCTCCAAATTCATTTTCAGCTTCACCATTCTACAATTCTGAAAATTCTGTTAAAGAAGTCTGCTTTATAAGAGGCATTTCTTTTTAACTGAATAAAGCTGACTGAATTAGATGCAGGTTAATTCCCTCAAGGGAAGTATTTTATAAATCCTTAAATCCTGATAAGCTCTCTCTCAGAGACCTAATCAGAATCTGCCCTCTTCAGAGTCCCTCAGTTGCTCTTACCAAATTAACTCAGTCCATAGGGTCTATGTAAAAATTCCAACCTGCTTTTTTCCACATCCCATGGCTCTGTAATTTTTGATGTTAACTAACCTTAGAACTACCTTCCAATCTGTGGCTGAGAAGAGACTCCATACTTAACCCATTTCAAATCTCAATGTAATTTCTGAAAGATGGGTTCTAGAATTTCTGGATTCACTGAGCTTACCAGCTGAGTCTAACTGTCAATCTCCTCCCCTGTCTAGGATTGGAAAGGTGTGAGGGCCCCAAATTAGAAAAGGCAAGATGCCAACATCATTTTTACTAACCTAACTTTCCTACAGGGGGATGAGCATTATGTTTTTGGAAGAAGGGAATGAAAGGCAATGTATCTGAAAGGGCAAAGATGAGAAATCCAGAAGTATCTCTATTAAAACAACAGCAATGTCATACTGTCCAGGGTCCAAGCATTGGAAAGAACACGCTAATAAGGGTTTAGCCACATTTCAAGAAAAGTATCAACCACTAGCATTCCATAGCCTATAGGCACCCAAATGTCACAGGAGCCTTTTTCTCTCTGTCCCTGTGCGTATATGTGTGTGTCTGTCTGTCTGTCTATTTGTCTGTCTCTCAGCTCTGCCTGAGGGAGTTTAGCTAATTTGAATCCCTTCATAATTTAAGGGAAATTCAACCTCACAGACCACAAGTAAGCAGGAAAAAAAAAAAGAAAAGAAAAAGGGCTCCTTATTAAAAAGTGCCCTCCTTTTCACCTCAGTGAAATCTCATCCATATTACCTGAGCAGAACACAACTTCTCTGTTCACACAGAGGAGCTCAGCCCAGTTCCAAGGCCAAAGGGCAGCCTCATTAAATAAAGCATCACAGAGCTGGAATTCCAGCTTATGAAATCTGAGCTACTACTGAGTGGAGGTAACATTGACAAGGATACAGGATAAATTGAGCTTTTCCTCCTCCTAACAGAGCCTGAGCCCATCCCAAGGGAGCAGCTGAACAGAAAATAGCCTAATTCAATGTAGGCTTTGCCTAGTAGGTGGGATGCCAGGAGGTCTTCATAGGAAAGTAGATGTCTATCCAGAATTAACTACCAAGTTCCTATAGCCAATGGAGAACTCTAATATACACAGTTCAATTTGTCTTTGAAATGTGTTTTGTATTTATTTAAACTGTTGCATACCTTCTTCCTTTTCCCCCACAAACCAGAAGCATTACTACCACCGCCCAGCCCTAAAGCTCTCTTTGCTATTTTTCTCTGGGTGACTGCTTTCACTCCCTGAACTTCTACAATCACCACCAGTTAGAAAACTTCTAAATCTCTCTCCAAAACCAATCTTAACCCCTCTCAGTGAAAAAAGTGAGGGATCTAATTCAGAGGCCTGCATTTGGATTCTGCCTCTGAAATTTACCCACTGTGTAACTATAAGCAAACCATTCACCCTGAGCTTCAAATTCTTTGTCTATAAAATGGAAATGATGATAATAGTACCTACCTTACAGGGTTTGGAGGAGAATCAAAGGAGACACCTTGTGTAAAGCACTTTGCAAACCTCCAACATTATTTAAATGTCAATTCTTTTTTCCTTTCCTCTCCCTGAAGCAGGTCCACTTTTTCTAGAGTCTACAAAAATCTGTAGCTCACTGCTCCACTGGCTTCTCAAACTCAATCTGTTGAAAGCTGACCTACCCTCTTTCTGTCCCAAACTATCTTCTCCCAATTTCCCTTTTTCTGCTAATGATTCCTTCATTCTTCTAGTCACCTAAACGTCAAACCCCAGAGTCCTATTTGATTCCTAATTCCCCATATTCGATACATTGCCAAGCCTTATCATTCTATCTTTATAATCACTCAAATCCATTCTTATTATTCTTATTGTTATTATTACTGTTGATAATAAAAATAGCTCACATTTATATAGTGTTCAAAGATTTACAATGAACTTTTTGGCAGCTAGGTGGTACCATAGATAGAGTCCTGGAGTCAAAATCTGAGTTCAAAGGTGATCTCAAAAATTACTAGCTGTGTGATCCTGGCTGGACAAGTCACCTAACTTCTGCATGCCTAAGTTTTATCAGTTGTAAAATGAGGATAATAACACTTACCTCTCAGGCTATTGTGAAGATCAAATGAGATATATAAAGCACTTAGCACAGGATCTAAAACATGGGGAACACTAATAAATATTTGTTTCCTTTCCTTTTTTACATATTTTATCTTCACAGAAACCCTCTGATATAGGTACTATTAGTTATCCTGATTTTATAAAGAATCAAAGAATCAAAGAAGTTAAAGGAATCATCTAGGATCACAGTTAGAAAATGTCCAAGACCAGTTTTGAACCCAGTTACCTGATGCTGCCTCTTCTCAGTCTGATCTGAGAAGCAAAATCTGTGGGGTGATTTCATTTGAGAAGGCAGCCCAAATTTTCCCAACCTCATCCAATTCTTTCTCTCCAAAGAACAAATAAGTCAAATAAACTCCATGGCTGCTTCTCCAGTTTAAGAACTGTGATCTGCTTGCCTGAGAAATCTCATCTCTTCATCTTTCTTCTCATCCTCACTGATGATCTTGGATGTGGTGATGCTCACCTCCACACCGTCCACAACAAATTTCCGGGTACGCTTCAGGGTTTTGTTGTGCAACCTGGATTCCTGGCCAGAGAAAGAATAAGAGGCAAAACTTACAAATTCAGGCAATAAAAGAACCATATCCTAAATCTCTAACAAAGTCTCATATATTTTAGGCACAGAAAGCATGCTTATTGACTTAAGTTGAACTGACATGTTCCAGCCAACTCAATATTCCATCTCTGACATGGGCACAAAGAAATCATTTTTAAGGTCACAATTTTCTTCCTTAATGTCAGCTTCAAAAGATAAAAAATGTTCTGTGCTCTACAATGTTTTTAGTTTGCCTTGACAACTCAGTTTAAAACCTTATTTTCTATCCATTTCTTTCTTCTAGCACTTCTATTTGTTACCATGGTCACTTGATTCTTCCTTTGAAGGTCCCTTGTGCTGTTCCTTTTCTTTCCAATCTTATTGGCAACATCCTGGTCCATGCTCTGTCCCCTACTCCAGGATGCCCCAGAATGTGAACAAAATCACATGTTAGTCCTGGAAACATATCTAGTCCAACCTTGTCACTTTATAGAGGAGGAAACAGACTCAGAGAAATTGAAGTAATTTGTCCAAAGTCACACAGCTATGATTTTGAGATCCAAGTCCAAAGCTTTTTCCATTTATGCCACATTAATGTCTGACTTAGCAATGACCTTCTTGACTATAGTCTCTCTTTATTCTAATCTACTCAGAAAAGAAGCAATGGTAAGCTAATGGCACAAACTTCTATCACATCATCCCATTACTCAAAGAGACCATAATGATGCTTTATTGCCCACTACATCATGTTTAAACATTTCTTCACAGCTTTCTGGACCCACCATGATCTAGCTCTATCTCACCTTTTCAATTTCATTTTCTAGTGCAATGAAGAAAAGAAACCCAGCTCTAATCAGATCAGCATCTATCGACTTCTAAGCCTCCTAGGCAAATATCAAACTCCCAAGAAACTATTTTACAGATCTAGAAAAAATAGTAGCAAAGTTCATCTGGAAGAACAAAAGGTCAAGAATTTCAAGGGAATTAATGAAAAAAAAAATGCTGATGAAGGTGGCCTTGCTGTACCAGATCTAAAACTATATTATAAAGCAGCAGTCATTAAAACCATTTGGTACTGGCTAAAAATAGAGTAGTTTATCAGTGGCATAGGATAGGATCACAGGACAAACTAGGCAATAACTATAGCAATCTAGTGTTTGACAAACCCCACAACCCCAGCTTCTGGGATAGAACTCAATATTTGACAAAAACTGCTGGGAAAATTGGAAACTAGTATGGAAGAAATTAGGGCTTGATCCACACCTAACACCACATACCAAGATAAGATCTAAATGGGTTCATGATTTAGACATAAAGAGTGGTATTATAAGCAAATTAGAGGAACATAGGATAGTTTACCTCTCAGACCTGTGGAGAAGGAAGCAATTTGTGTCCAAAGAAGAACTGGAACTCTTTTTTTTTAAATTTTTTTTTAAAATTAAAGCTTTTTATTTGTATAACATATGTATGGGTAGTTCCCCAGCATTGATCCTTACAAAGCTTTCCATTACAGATTTTACCCCCAGTCCCCTCCCCTCCCCTAAATGGCAGGAAGTCCATGACATGTTAATAATGTTGAGTTACTTGACAAGTTATGCAAGAAAAATCCTATCTACAAGAAAAAAAAAGAAAATCAGAGAAAGGCAAAACAATGCAAGCAAATATCAATAGAGATCATGAAAATGTTACGTTGTGGTCCATATTTTATATCCCTCTCTCTGGGTGTATATGGTTTTCTTCATTGAACAATTGGAACTGGTTTGAGACAATTCTTTGTTGCAGAGAGCCATGTCCATCAGAATTGTTCATCATGTAATACTGTTGTTGCTGTGTATGATGATCTCCTGGTTCTGCTCCTTTCACTCAGCATCAGTTCATGCAAGTCTCTCCAGGCCTCTCTGAAATCATCCTGCTGGTCATTCTTACAGAACAATAATATTCCATAACATTCATATACCATAATTTATTCAGCCACTCTCCAATTGACGGGCATCCCTTCAGTTTCCAATTTCTAGCCACTACAAAAAGGGCTGCCACAAACATTCTTGCACATGTGGGTCCCTTTCCCTCTTCTAAGATCTCTTTGGGATATAGGCCCAGTAGAAACACTCCTGGGTCAAAGGGTATGCACAGTTTGACATCTTTTTTTTTTTTTTTTTTTTT
>JAJPUD010009567.1:39603-73220 GCA_023553655.1 Myrmecobius fasciatus
AGTTTGACAACTTTTTTTTTTTTTTTTTTGCTTTTTGCTGAGGCAAATGGGGTTAAGTGACTTGCCCAGGGTCACACAGCTAGGGAATGTTAAGTGTCTGAGACCAGATTTGAACCCAGGTCCTCCTGACTTCAGGGCTGGTGCTCTATTCACTGCGCCACCTAGCTGCCCCAGTTTGACAACTTTTTGAGCATAGCTCCAAATTGCTCTCCAGAATGGTTGGATCCGAAGAACTGGAACTCTTAATTGAAAACCAGATAGATAATTTTGACTATATTAAATTTAAAAGTTTTTGTACAAACAAAACTAATGCAGACAAAATTAGGAGGGAAGCAGTGAATTGGGAAATTATCTTGACATTTAAGGGTTCTGATAAAGGCCTCATTTCCAATTGACTCAAATTTTAAGAATTTGAGAATTGACTCAAATTTTAAGAATTCAAGCCACTCTCCAATTGATAAATGGTCAAAGGATATGAACCAACAATTTTCCGATGAAGAAATTAAAACTAATCATATAAAAAGGTGCTCCAAATCACTATTGATCAGAGAAATGCAAATTAAGACAACTCTGAGATACCACTATACATCATTCAGATTGGCTAAGATGACAGGAAAAGATAATGACGAATATTGAAGGGGATGTGGGAAAACTGGGACACTGATACATTGTTGGTGGAACTGTGAACTGATCCAACCATTCTGGAGAGCAATTTGGAACTATGCCCAAAAAGTTATCAAACTGTGCATACCCTTTGACCCAGCAGTGTTTCTACTGGGCCTATATCCCAAAGAGATTTTTTTTTTTTTTTTTTGCTTTTTGCTGAGGCAATTGAGGTTAAGTGACTTGCCCAGGGTCACACAGCTAGGGAATGTTAGTGTCTGAGACCAGATTTGAACTCAGGTTCTCCTGACTTCAGGGCTGGTGCTCTATCCACTGCGCCACCTAGCTGCCCCCCCCCCCAAAGAGATCTTAAAGGAAGGAAAGGGACCCATATGAGCAAAAATGTTTGTAGCAGCCCTTTTTGTAGTGGCTAGAAACTGGAAAATGAATATATGCCCATCAACTGGAGAATGGCTGAATAAACTATGGTATATGAATGTCATGGAATATTACTGTTCTATAAGAAATGACCAGCAGGATGATTTCAGAGAGGCCTGGAGAGACTTGCATGAACTGATGCTGAGTGAAATGAGCAGAACCAGGAGATCAATATACACGGCAACAAGATTGTATGATGATCAATTCTTATGGATATGATTCTCTTCAACAATAATATGATTCAAACCAGTTCCAATTGTTCAGTGATGAAGAAAGCCAAATACATTCAGGAAGAGGCCTATGGGATCTAAGGATAGATCACAACATAACATTTTCATGCTCTCTATTGATGTTTGCTTGCATTGTTTTCCTTCTCAGATTTTTTTTTCTTATGGATCCAATTTTTCTTGTACAGCAAGATAACTGTATAAATATGTATACACATATTCAATTTGTCAAGTATTTTAACATGTATTAGACTTCCTACCATCTGGGGGGGAGTGGGGGGAAGGAGGAAAAAATTTATAACAGAAAGGTTTGCAAGGATCAATGATGAAAAATTACTCATGCATATGTTTTGCAAATAAAAAGCTTTAATAAAAAGAAAAAATCAGGAAAAAAATGACTTTTCAATTAAAAAAAAAAAAAGGATCCTTTTTTTTCCTTAAAATCAGGTCTCCATGTCCATGTATTCTTCCTTGACTGTTTTAAACTCTCTTTAGGGTCCAAAGTCTAGGCATAATTCCAAACTTAGTTATATGTTGTCTTTGTTATTTAGTAGGTTATCACCAAAAGCAAGGGATATACAATTGATGTGTTTGAGATGCAGCTCAAATGATGGTGATAGGAGAGTAATTTGTCAGGGTTTGGTCAGGTGAAGAATTCACAATGCCTATTCTCTTTGGCAAAAAGTAGGTTTATTTAGGAGAAAAAGTTACAGACAAAATGAAGAGATACAACAGACACCATGAATGATAAATATGAAATAGATCTGGGAGAATAGGATTACCATGGAAAGAATTTAGAAGAATCCATTAAAAGAATATGCCATGAGGTGGGAGTACTGCACTGACTGGCAGGCTAAATCTATGAAGGGATTTATCATCCTAAAAGAGTTAGCCATAAGGAGAAAGACACCCTGAGGTATAGTGAAGAGATGAGAGGAAAGACACCATGATGAGGCATGGGGAATGGGTGAGCAGAAAGATACCATCAGGCAAAATACCATGGCAGGTTAACCCAAAAGAGGTTCAGCAAAGATGGTGAAAGCCATGGACAGACTTTTAGGGGAAATATAACCTTGGGGGTTTGACATAACTTCAATTTCTGATTAGACACAGCAAAGTGGGACTATCCATGACCTCCACAGAGGATGGGACTATAAACTGATCTCCATCAGTGCCTTTCCCTGCTTGCCTCAGGGAATAATCTTAGCAGTACTTCAGTCTTTCTCTACCAATCCCACCTAGTTACTTAGGACCTCATCACAATGGAGAACCCACATGCTCCACTAATATACTCACCAAATCAAGACAGAAAACCCTGTCCCCATCTCTATCCCCAGCAGAATGGTGAATTGATTTCTCTGAAGTGGGCCAAAAGGAGCATTTTTGGATGACAGAAACACAAGAGGAACAGATTTAGAAGGATTGTTATCTAAATCATTGGAAGGAATACCCACATTAGTGAGAGCACAGATGCATTGGAACACTGTTTGATGATGGTTTCACTGTTTTAATCTTATTTACCCTCATAAATTACAAGCTTTTTGAAGACAGGGTCCAACAGTGTCTTGTACTACTTTTGTATTCCCACAGTAGAGAGTTGGACATATATATATTGCTTGTTGATTATAGATGTCATCTATGATTTTAAATTTTTCAAAAAGCTTTTTATGTCTGCAGTCAATTAGCACTTATTAAGCACCTATTATATGCCATGTATTGTGCTAAGGATACAAAAAAGGGCAAAAATCAGTCCATGCTTTCAAGGAGCTCAGCTATTGGTGAATACAGCACCATGTCCAAAAAGATATACACAGGATAGATTGGGGGTAGTCTCAGAGGAAAGGTACAGAGGAAAAGAATGGGAAAGGCTTTTTGCAACACATAAGATTTTGGCCAGAGAATATAAATTTGTTACATGCCACGTGAAGTAATATTTCCTTTTATTTTTCTTAAATTTAAGGTTTTTAGGTAATGAGGGATGATTCCCTGTGAATGGGGTCAGGTGAAGTTTTCTCATGAGAGGGAGTGGGTCAGAACTGAGGCCCAAGTTGCAGGAAGTCATGAGTTCTCTAGGGCAAGAAAAGTCAGACCCTAGGTCTAAGCTTCAAGAAGTGGCATGACCCACAGGAAGTGGACAACATTGGTGTCCATTGGTCAATAATGGTTACTTCCTTTTCAGTCCATCCAGTGAAAAGATTTGGGTCTTCTGCTAATTAACTAGTTTTATTATTTCCTGCTTGTTAGGCCAGGCAAATGTTGGGAGCTAGGTGGCTCTATCTCTACCTGGGTATGCTTGGGTCTCTCCTTGCAAGGACCAAATAATGCTTTCTTTTTGTATTGGAAGATGTCTCTGATTAGTTAATTTGGGTAAGGGGGTCTAGCACCTGTCCCACACACCTGGTTCTAATATGTTGGAATTTGATAGAAAAGTCTCTATTTGCCCCATCCATTCAATTTCCCAAAGCCCAATTTTTAAAATTGAATTGAATTTGAATTGGCATTCTAAAAATACCAGGTGCTGAAGATACAAAAGCAAAACAAAAACAATGAAAAAAAAACAGTCCCTGCCTTCAAGGAGCTTGCATTCTAATTAAAGGATATATGGAGTGCCTAGATAAATATAAGAAAAATGAGAGAGACAGAGAGACTGAGACAGAGACAGAGAGTGAATGAGACTCTGTGTGTGTGTGTAAGTTGCCAGAAACATAAAGAAGGTACTATTCAGGAAAGTGGCATTTGAACTTAAACTTCAAGGGAGATAAGAAGCTAGGAGGGCTGGGAGTGCATTCAAGGCAGAGGTGATCTCCTATGCAAAGGCATAAAGAAGTGGGAGGTGGAATGCCAAATATAGGCAACAAGTAGATTAGTTTGGCTAAAATATAGAATGTGTGAAAGGAAGTATAAGAAGTCCAGAAAGATAAGGTAGAACCAGATTATGATGAACATTAAATGCCAAACTTTAGGCTGTGTGTTTCAATAATGAAGATTCTTGAAAAAGGGAGTGTTGTGGTCAGCCATGTGCTTTAGGAATTGTTTTGGCGAGTGTGCAGAGGATGAATTAGAAAGGAGATATGAAGTCCTCAAGTTTTTTTGTTTTTTTTTTTTTTGCTTTTTGCTGAGGCAATTGGGGTTAAGTGACTTAACCAGGGTCACACAGCTAGGAAGTGTCTGAGACCAGATTTGAACTCAGGTCTTCCTGACTTCAGGGCTGGTGCTCTAACCACTGCGCCACCTAGCTGCCCCAGTCCTCAAGTTTTTTAATAGTTTTTTTCTGTATTTCAAATCTAAAGATTTCTCCTATTCTTTGACCAAGCTTAAACACTAGCTTAAAAGCCAGATCAAGTACATGCTAATATAGGAAGTGATGGAAAAAAGGAATGAGCTGTCAACCATTTGTTGCTTCAGTCAATGTTCCTACCTTCCAGAGAGGAGAAAGAAAGTCAGTGCAGATTTAGCAAGCAAGGGAGCCTGATGGTTCTATGCCCCTTCTTCCACTCTGGCACAATGTACATCTCAGTGGGTAGTTGCAAGTGAAACCAATTTCAGTTTTCACTCAATCACATGTGGATTATCTACTTTTTACTTCATCCTCACCATTGGTACACTAGCCTTTTTCTTATATCTAGCAAGTGTGGGCTCAGGGAATGCAAAGTCATTATTGCCTAATTGATGCCAACTGGAATGAGGCTGGGAAACTGTCTCCAAGAAACTTTGGCTTTTAACATTATCTCTGGTTCTGGTTTATCCATACCATTGCTCTTCTTATAGTGATCCAGTAATCAAAGGTTAACTATAAATAAAAGTCCTTGTTTTCCCAGACCCAGCAACATTAGTTTGTCCTTTTGGAAACTTAAGAAGCTAACTCATTTCTCTTCTAGTTCCCCTCCACTCCCCATCAGAACATCCCTCAAAGGATAAAAGGGCTGAAAAAGAATTATGTTTTCCTCCTCATCGTATCTGGTTTATGTATAAGTTAATCATGAGAACATACCACATGGCTTTCACCGTAACGTAAAAAGACTGTTGGCTAAATTCCTAGAAGTCAAGTCAGGAAAATCTTGCCCAACTCTCAGGGTTCTCTGAACAAGATTCCAGAATTTTTTTCCAAAGAAATTTTCAAGGTCAAGGTAACTAAAAGGGACTGACAAGCTTTACGAAAGCAGGCACCTCAACAAAAGAGAAGCTGCATCATGGGAAGGGGGAAGGAGGAGAACAAAGGATACAACAACATTAAAGGAAGAAAATGGATCTTGAGGTAGCAAGGGCATCAGATGTCACCTAATCTAACCTTTCTCATTTTATAGGTGAAATTTAATGATTTGAACAAGGTCACACAGATAGTGGGTAGCGGAAAAGAAATTTGAACTTGGAATCTCTTATTCAAAATCCAGCACTAATGACTGACTCTCTGAGTCCTTGATCAAGGGCCAACTTCCCAGTGTCAGCAAAAGTCCTCTCAATTAGCAATCAACCAATCACAATCAATGGTTCTAGAGGCCAGCTTCCTCTTCAGTTTGGGAAAGTAGGAAAGGCAGCTCAAGGTTTTGGATTTGGAGATTAGGGTTAGGAAACTCCTAGCAGAATGTAAACTCACTAAAAGAAGGGATTTTTTTTTTTTAAAATTTTCTCTTTGTATGCCCAGCAACCAACACAGGGCCTTCTTTAGGAGTAGTAGGGCCCAGATAACAACAGCTGACTTGTATAAAAGGGTTGAGATTTGGTAAGCATACACTAGGATAGCTAGGTAGTGTAGTAGATAGAGTGTTGGGGCTCAAGTCAAGAAGATTCATCTTTCTGAGTTCAAATTTAGTCTCAGCTATTAGC
This sequence comes from Myrmecobius fasciatus, assembly GCA_023553655.1. Lineage (NCBI taxonomy): Eukaryota > Metazoa > Chordata > Mammalia > Dasyuromorphia > Myrmecobiidae > Myrmecobius > Myrmecobius fasciatus. Next base: position 45,696 of record JAJPUD010009567.1, read on the forward strand.
AGGGAACACCAAGTCCTTTAACCCCATTTGCCTCGGTTTCCTCATCTGTAAAATGAGCTGGAGAAGGAAATTGCAAACCATTCCAATATCTTTGCCAAGAAAACACCAGTGTCATAAAGATTCAGACATGACCGAACAACAATGAGTTTGTCCGATTTGACCCTTAATCCAATCCTGCAAGGTAGGAAACTATTATCCTCATTTTTCAGAAGAAATTAAGATAGAACACCCCAATCCCATGTCACAAGCATAGAACATCCCAGATAATTTCATAATTTTTCAATTTTGCTGATTTTATTTTTCCTTTTTCTTTTAAAAAATATTTGTTATAAAGGATGACTCTGAAAGGAGACAGAGAGAAGATCCTGGGATAAAATATAGTAATATAAAAAACAAAAGATTTAAGTAGAAATCTGTTTTTAAAAGATGAAAAGTGGTTAAGTGATTTGTGCTAGATCTCCAGGAGATCTGAATTCAGGACTTCCGAACTTAAAGTCTAATTAATATCTAGTGTTCTCACTGATGATTTAGGAGAGCAATTTTTAGCCAAATGATGTATTTGGATTTTAGTACCAAATGATGAAATAGATACAGTTAGCAAATGTGGGGGTTCAGTTATGTGAAGGATTCATATGCTCATTCTTTGACTAGGTTTGTTTAAGAGAAGAGGTTACAGACAAAATGAAGAGCTACAATAGATATCAGGAATGGTAAATACAAAATAAGAGTTTGGGAGAGTATATAGTTAGGAAAGGATTTTAAAAATTAATGATGGAAAAGACAAGTTCCCTAGTGGAATTCACAACCAGGAGAAAGGGAATACACAATGAAGTGGGAGTATGCCCTTAACTGGCAGGCCAGAGGAGTTTAGTATAAAAGAATTAGTTATAAGAAGAAATGAGGCACAGGGAGATGAGAGGAAAGATACCATGTGGCATGGGGAAGGGGAGGGGAAAGATACCACAAGGCAGATTGATAACCCCAAAAGAGATTCAGCAAAAATGATGTGAGCCATGAACAGATTTATAGGGGATATATACTTGGATTTCTTGGCTGGACACAGCAACCTCCACAGAAGGTGGGACTGTATCCTCATCAGTTTAATTTTTCAATTAAAATTGCCTCAAGGAGCAATTTTATCAGTACGTCAGGCTCTCTCTGTCAACCCCACCTAATTACTCAGGACCTCATCATCACTACTCTACCACACTACTTTAATAACTGGTTGCTTAATAGAATTGCAATGATCTGTGTGATTACTTGACTGTTAATGACAATTCTGTCCCACACTCAAACTTGCCTTCTGCTGTATCATGTTTTCCAAATGCAACTGTGAATAGCGTAATTAAAAGAATCAGATATGGAGTTGGAAGCTTTGATTTCAAAGCCCCACTCTACTGGGGTAAATTACTTTATCTTTTTAGGACTTAGTTTCTTCCTCTGTTCAACGTGGGGGATGAACTAAATCAGAGATGTCAAACTTACATTGAAACAGATCCGCCGCAACTGCATCTAGACTTAGAAAATCATGAATTAACATTATTTGTAGTGTGCTGTGTTTTGTTATACATTTCCCAATTTTCTTTTTTTTTTTTTTTGTACATTTTTTTTAAATTTCCCAATTTTCGTACTAGTTCAGTTGCATTTGGAGGAATTTTACTACAGATCTGCTGAATTGCAGAGCAGGCCATGAGTTTGGTATTAAATGACCAAGAAAGCCCTTTTCAAATCAAAATCTATGAATCTTTGCTCTATTTCCATACTTGAATCCATTTCTCATGTGTCCTTTTTTTGATTTAGCCACTGTTCCTGCCTCATCAGGTCTCTTTTTCCCTGGATGATCCTGGAACTCCCCTTTTCCTCTGTTAGCAATTCTGCTTCTTCCTCTTTTGTACAATGTATCCTTTCCTCCTTTTTTGATTCCAAATAAAATGCTACCTGCCATACTGAATCAAAAAAAAAAGAGGGGGGGGTTACAAACAAATCAGAGAAATGACCAAAATTAAGTTAAGCTTTCAAAACAGAATTCAGGAAGGATGTTTGAAAACAAACAAACCCAAACATATACACACATTCACCAATCTTAAGGGTGTCTCTAGCCAAGATTTCTTTCCTCTTAGATTTGAAAGATCTTATTAATCTAGACAAGGGCTTCCTGGTTCAACTTTGTTGGCACCCAGTAAAGTCCCATATACTTACTGAAGTTATCCTTTGTTTTCCTACAAAACAATAAATGTCTAAGATGAAAGGAAAGGAGGAACAACTGAATTTGATAATATACAAGTACATGCATAGAACTTCCATCTTGTTCACCATTTTGTTACAAATGTACTACAAACCTCAGAGTGGTCAGTGCTAATGCCATTTGCCAAGGAGTGTTCAGCAGTAGCAAGTGTAGGTTGCCTGAATGAAGCCATGGACTGGAAAGCATTGTTCCTAAATATTTCTCAGAGGAAAAAGGCAAAAGAGGTTTCTCTTATCATTTAGTGTGTGGCAGCATGGTGTAGGAAAAGTATTGGACTTGAAATCGGGAAAACCTAGATTCAAATCCAACTTCAGATGTTTACAAGATGATGTGATACGGAGCTGGATACTTTCTGAACTTTAGTTTCCACATCACTAAAATGGCCAAACAGTATCTACCTCATAGGGCTGTTGTAAAGATCGCTTTTTATACATACACACACACATACACACACACACACACTCACTCAAAAATGAGCGTGAGTATATGTGTATATGAAATTCTTTAGACTACCTTAAAACACAATATTAATGCTAACTCTTATTATTAGATTTGGTTTGAAGTGGCTGATTAATTTTTTTAAACCTTTGATTAAACTTGATTTAAATTTAATTTTTAAAAATGTTTTTGGTGGTATAGTAGACAAAGCACCGAATTTGGAGTTGAAAAGATCTGAATTTAGGGGCATTTAGGTGGTTCCATTTGTCTTCAAGCAGGTAGGTGTATTGTTTGTAGTATAAGAGTAAATATATATTTTTGCTAAAGTAATAATACTAATAAAGTGTCATTTAAGTCTTGCCTTTCACACACATTGGTTGTATGATGCTAGGAAAGTCTTTTATCCTTTCAATGACTCCAAGCTACCTTAACACTAAAAGTTGCAGAGCAGACATTGATCTACAAGGATAGAGGGAGTTTCCTCACACGGTTATCCTTTCTATTAATTAAAAAAAAAATTTACTAAGTAGCTACTATGTGCTAGCACCTGCTAAAGTGAAGAGGATACAAAAATCTCTGCCCTTAAAGAGATTACAATATAAATTTGGGGGAGAGGGAGTAGAGAGACTACATGGAAACAAATATCTACAAAATAAGCTATATGCAAGATAAAAAGGAGATAATTAACAGAGGGAAGGCTCTAGAATTACTAAAGGTTGGGGAAGACTTTTTTCCCTCTCTTACCCAAAAGAAAAAAACAGCTAATGCTTATATATTTATAGTTAACAAAACACTTTCTTGACAACAAATACATGAAGTAGTGACTATGGGCAAGTTTGACCCCATTAGTGATAAAGAACTTCTCAGAGAGGATATGTGACTAGCCCAAAGGCGTTCTCTTACTTGGTAAAAGACAGCAGGTAGTGTATACATGGAATGCTGGACCTAGAGTAAAGAAGCCCTGAGTTCAAATCCAACCTTGGATATTTATTAGCTATGTGTAGGTAACTCACTTAGCCTTTATTTGCCTCAATTTGTTTACCTTATTGGTAAAATGAATATAACAGTAGTCCCTATTTCCTAAGGTCATTGTGAGATTAAAATGAGATATTTTTAAAGCACTTTGCAAATTGTAAAGCATTATAAAATTCTAGTTATTATTATTATTATTATAAAGCATTATATACATTCTAATTATTACAATTATTATTATTATGATCGCCAAGCATTGTAAATCTTTTTTTTTTTTTTTTTTTTTTTGCTGAGGCAATTGAGGTTAAGTGACTTGCCCAGGGTCATACAGCTAGGGAATGTTAAGTGTCTAAAGCAGATTTGAACTCAGGTCCTCCTGACTTCAGGGCTGGTGCTCTATCTACTGTGCCACCTAGCTGCCCAAAGCATTGTAAATCTTGTTCAGTTGCTTTTCAGTCATGTCAGACCCTTTGTGACCTCATCTGGGGATTTCTTGGCAAAGATACTAGAGTGGTCCACATTTCCTTCTTCAACTCATTTTACAGACAAGAAAACTGAGGCAAACAGGGTTAAGTGACTTGCTCAGGGTCACACAGCTAGGAAATGTCTGAGAACAGATCTAAACTCAGGAAGATGAGTGTTCCTGATTCCAAGTCTGGCGTTCTAGTGCTTTATGGTGCCACCTAGCTGCCTGTCATATTTTTACCCCCTATTCAGTTGAAGGTAAGCTTCCTGTGGGCACAGGCTATTTTACTTTTCATCTTTATAGTGTTAGCACCTAGGACAACACTGCCACACAACAAGCACCTGATAAATTTGTGTTGAATTGAAACTTAACTGTTCATTCATGAAAACTCCTAGTGACAAGGTGAGCCAGCTATAAGGCTCTTGGAGGTAGACCCTGGAAGTAAACAATGAGAAGGCTTTCACCTCCCTCTGGGCTATTATTAGGATCTTAAATCAAGCTAGAAACAAAAATCCAGAAGACAATGCAAAAAGTATATTTATATGAATTTATATGAATATGAATGAATCATATATGAATATATGAACAATAATGACTAGCATTTATGTATCACTTTAAGGATTTACAAGATACTCAACATATATTATCTCATTTGATCCTATGATCCTGTGAGATACATGCTACTATTATCCCCTTTATTATAGAAGAGGAAACTTGAAAAAGATTGAAAGAGACTAAGTGACTTGCCCATGATCATAGATAAATTCAAGTCTTTCTTGGGGTGTGAGGAGGGAACAAGTGGGGTTAAGTGACCTGCCCAGGTTTACACAGGCATACATGTCTAAAACCACAAGTCTTTCTGATCATAGCCAGTGCTCTATCCACTGAAACATCTAGTTGCCCCTAAATTCTGATCAATTCCAAATCTGATGCTTTGTCTATTGTACCACCAAAAAGATTTTTAAATTAAATTTAAATTACGTTTAATCAAAGGTTTAAAAAAAAAAAAAAAAAAACAACTCATGAGCCAGTTCAAACCAGTATCAATATATATTATAAGCCTACTGAACTGGAACAAAACCAGGAAATCATCACATTTCCCAAATTAAAATCATTTCCCCTGGTGTGATTAGCCTGGCTCATACAAGACTCAATCCAAGTTCAAATCTTACCTTCAGAGACAATGAACCTATCTCCCTGTTTAGAGATAAGTCAGTGGGGAGCGAAACACTGTAATCCATGCTCTCAGAGGCAGAGAGACTCCCACAGTCTGAATCTCTCTTGGATTTACCAAGGGGTATTTGGGCAGGAGATTCTAGGCTCCCGTTGGCAATCTTTTCACCCACTAAGTTCTCCAGGATGCTGCTCGTGGGCCGGCTTCGGCTTCCCTTGTTGATTTTGTTGGTAGCAATGTCTAAGTTGTTGCTCTCATGGTTAGAGAAAAGTTTCTCCTCTGTGGTTGAAATTTTGGCATCCAAGAGTCCAGGTGGAGCACTGAATCGGTATTTCCCTGGGGTTGTAGGTATAGCTTTGCTATCCTCATTTCCAGGCAGGTCAGAACTACTTATGGTTTGAATGGAGTTGCTACCATCTATCTGGACAGTGGCAATTTCTCCATCTAAAAGTTTGTCACTGGGCTTATCTAGACTGCCTTTGGGCTCAGTAGGGACAGGAGCTGGTAACTCTGGAACTTTTTCTCCATCAAAACTCAGTTGACTCACTTCTGAAGAGTCCCTCGTGTGTGTCCCTGGAGGCTTTTTAAGAAAATGACATAAAACCAATTATTTCTATATATTTTAAGCTTAACAACCACCAAATAAAATATGCATTTCCATATATTTAGTGGAGCAGAAAAAGAAACAGGAAATCTTTACAATGTATGGCTCTTTTTTTTTGAAGTAGAGTAAATCCAATCTATAACTTCCCTACTTGTCTGTGCTTCTTTCTAGACTTCCTTCTGTTTTCTTCTCTATGTTTTTTTTTTTAAAGATGCTTTAATGGCTTTATTTCTATTATATTCTGATAAGGAGATTTGAGTTAGTAGCCACCAGAATCAATGGGATCTAAAAAGACTTGAAACTCTAAAGTCTGTTTCCCATCTCTGATTTATCCTCCCTCCTCCTCACTTCTGAGCATAGAGTGTGTGGTGTCAATTAATAATTACTAATCACTATCCTCTCTGTGTGCAGTGCTTAAGTGTAAATGTAATGTGTGTGTGGGGAATACATCTTCTCTTTTTCTTCCTCTTCCCCAGCACTTGATATAGCACTAGACACATAGTAAGGTCTGAAAAATATTTATCATCAAAGAAATAAATGAATGAGAATGGAACCTCAATGAAACCAAAGCAGAGTTGTCCATTTCATCGTTCTATTCCTTGTTTAGATCATTTTGTTACTATACTGTAGCTATTATAACTTCTAGGAATGTATGTTTAGTTAAAATGTAGCCTCCCAGAGGCTAATATGCATCCTACAAACACACCTCATGAAACTGGGATATATGCCCATCTTCCATGATGCCTTGGAGTAAGATGGGAAAAGTTTCCTAGGACTTTCACATGAAACGACTGTCTGTGGTATAAAATGAATATCAGAGAATGAACTTGAAAACTCAATACATTATTGGATGATTATGTCTTCCTAAAAAAGAAAGATTCTTTACTGAATTTCTGATTCATCTGATATTTCTGAATAGTGGTTTCGACCAGAGATCATGGCCATGATTGTCTTATTGTCAAAGAAAAAGAAACTTGGTATCACAGATTTATTGACTCTCTATTTCTAATTCCTGTCCCTGCTCAAGCCTTCCCATTGAAGTGGTCAATGTTTCAGTTTCTCCACTCTTCCAAGCAAGAGAATACAGAGGAATCTTAACTTTCTCCCTATCTTTTTCTCTACCATTCCTAACTATGCCATTTCTATTCTACTCCTTTACTAGTACTAGGTAGCTATGTGTATCTGAGCAAATTGCATTCATTTTCCAGGCCCCAGTTTCCCACTCTATTAAATGAGGATTTGGACTACATAACCTCTAACGTACCTACCAGTTCTAAAATTCTATGAGGTTATGGAGCAAATCTCTCTTTTTTTTTAACCTAGGTTTAATCTTGCTCCTTGAATGAATGGATCAGTTTAGCTTTTCTCCAGACGTGTTGGCTCACAAAGAAACACAACAGCATCTGGTCAGTGATTCTTTCCTCCCCCAAAATAGGCTTTCCTGTCCAGCTGGATGGAAATAAGTCACTAAGGAATCTTCTCCATAGCAGAGAGAATAGAGAAGGTTAAAACAGCACATCCACAAGCATGAATTAGTCCCAAATGCACATGGATGATATTCTCTTGAAAACACATTCCTCTCCCACTGATAATTATTTAGAGGTGTTTTTTTCTTTAAGTTATACAATTTACCTCTTAAAAATGAAATAAAAAGTCTTGCAAGAAATAGTTGTGTGTGTGTGTGTGTGTGTGTGTGTATGTGTGTGTGTATTTTAAAAAGCCAGACTTACAGATAGTGTTTCTGTTGAGTCATCATCTTCTCCTTCCTCCCTATTGTCTTCAATTTCCTCCATCACTTCAGCCTTTGCTTCGGCTACCAGCTCCCGGAGAGCTTTGTTGCTGGTGATTTTGCTGACAAAGGGATGCTGAGTAAACAACACATAAACAAGAATTAGAAAAGGTATCTCCCTGTGCTGTGTAGGCTAGAGACTGCCTGAAAAGCTGAGACAAGTGGACATGGAGATCCTAGTCTTTTGGGGAAGGGTGATCCTCAGAGGTAATGCAGTATCACAGTAAGATGCAAATAAAGGCTAATTGCTGCTTTATTTATATTGAAAATGACCTAAAAAAATCTAGTTATAGATTCTCAAAGGTCTGCAGGGAGAGCTTCACAAGGAGAACAACAAAGATATTTCATTAGAATTTAAGCTCCTTGAGAGAAGGGACAGTTTCACTTTTGACTTTTTATCCCCAGAACTTCACACAGTGTCTGACACATGGTAAGTATTTAATAAATTACTTGATCAATGTCTACTTGGTTTTCTAGGATTTGCAAAGGAATTTGCAGATATTTGATTTTAACTTATAGGCTTACTGTGAGGATAAGATGAGGAAGAAAGGTTAAGTGATTTGTTTAGGGTCATGTAGCTAATAAATGACTGAGAAGGGTTGTGGTTCTAAGTCCTATGCTGCAGACATTATAAAACACTGCCTTCCAGAAGGGAAAAGTGAACTATTTATATGTACTTCTAGAAATATAACATCTTTAAGAGTAAAGAGCCCTTTCATAAATGTTGTAAAATACTAAGTTCTTTATGGTTTTCAGGAGATGTTAACTTCAGCAATACAAGAGCATATGCTCCTCAAGTTTGTAACTTCCCTTCCCCAACTCCCTCCAAGAGAACTAGGGTGTATACACTTAGCAATAACACACATTTCTAAATCCAAATGCACAGATGCACAGATACTTCAGGGTGCTGTTAAAGAAATACTACAAAAACCTCATTAATTTGAAATCTCATGATTAGGAGAGGAGGTGGGAAGTTTTTCTAACTATCGAAAAATATACTTTAAAAAGGGAAGAGTGAAAAATAAGATAAAGATGTTAATTCCTTGAGAAAATTACCTCTCAGGTACCTTCAAAATACTTTTAAAATTGCCTATTTATAGTGGGATAACTTCAAGCAAGAAAGAAAAGAAGTAAACAAGCATTTATTGAGTGTTTACTACTATATTAAACACTTTACAAATGTTATCTTCCCTCACAACAACCCTGGGGAGTAGGTGAGAATATCACCCCATTTTACAGTTGAGGAAACTGATGAATACAACTGTTAAATGACTTGACTAAAGTCTGTAAGTATATGAGTTAAGATTTGAACTCAGATCTTCTTCATTCCATATCTAATGTTCTATCCACTAGGCAACTTATCGACTTCTTATATGGATATGAGTATACCATTTAATTTCTCTAGGTACCTCAAATACACTATGAGAAAATTGGGATAAATAATTTTGAGATTCTCTTCTCTCAAAAATTCTATGATTCTATGCTAATTTATAAATCATTTTTGTCTTTTCATTAAAGTAGGACTCCTAAAGGGCCTCATCTAGCAAATACTTTCTTAGACTCAGCCAAGTTACTCTAAGGGCAAGTAATGAAAGTTTCATTTTTTTAAAACATTCTGTAATTCAGGACCCATTCATTGGACCTGGCCTATCCCCAAGCAGTCCAAATTAGTGAGGTTTCACAATAACAGATGAGAAACAGACCCCTTACTCTGGTTCTTAGCCCCTTGTAATGCCCTCTCCAGAGCAAGTTAGAGAAGTGGTTTAGAGTTTCAACAGCCTTTTGTAACAGAGAGTGGAAAATCAGATCCTGACAGCTCCTTAAGCATAAATGTTGTGTAACCTCACATATGCAAACTTAAGCAATAAGCCAAAGGTCAAATAGCTGTAGTGGTTGATGCAGATGTGGCCAAAAGAACAAACTTCCCAGGCATGTTTTTGGAAATCCCTATGCTTCTTAAAGATACATAACACAATGACCAAATTAGAGTCAATTAAATGAGACCAAGTCTCTTTTCTTCTATAGGCTAAGGCATTTGTCCCCATTTCCCATACTTGGCACTTACAGGATAGGAAGACAGGAAGTTGTCTGGCACTGGATGCAGGGAGAGGGATTCTTTGGTAAAAGTATCCCATGGGGAAACTACAGAGAACTAGGTCAAGTCATGTCATCCCCCAAGTCCCTAAGAGCAACACTGCAGATGGTGTTAAGCCTGGGGAGACCATAGCTGGCAAGAACTCGGAGGTACCTCCTGTGACTGATTAGGGTTAAGTACATTGTTTTGTAAACTATTCTGGGACACAAGCCATGGAACGCTTTTCTCCTTCATCATCTCTCCAGCAAGAGAAGGGAGCTTAGAATATGTTTAGAAAGGTTCTTCCTCCACTTCAAATCTGCCAGTTCAGATTAAAGAGAGAGACACCAGCTCAAAATATGCAGTAGAGGCAATGGTCTTCTGGGGGGGGGGCAGACAAGGAACTTTGCTCAAAGCAGCTGACACGTTTGGCAGGGAGGAGGGGTGTCTCAAACTGGCACACACTGCTAGGAAACTTACATGCACAGAGTCAGAAACAGGTCTTATAGTCCTGGACAAATATCCCAGGACATAGACATATTTTAGGACAACTTCTTTAGAATCCTTCAATCAAGGGACCTCAAGAGTTCAGAGGGTCCCTTCCCTGGCCTTCAGATAAACAAAAACCTATATACTCCATGTAGAGGCTTAGAACCAATCGTTAAATTTTCACTTACACCTTGAAATTGGCAAATGTTACAAATCAGAGTTTGATTTATTGGTTTGTTGATTTCCTAGATTTAAGAAAGTGATGGAGAAAATGTTAATAGTATAGATCAAATTTAAAAATGGGTCTTACATTTCAGAGGGTTGTTGTTAAACATTCACCAGCATACCTTATCACTGGGACACTATTAATACTCCCCAGAGATGGAAACTGTAGAGTCCATTCCATATAAAGAATTCAGAGGAACAAGAGATTTGTATATACCAATGATGACGTAGGGGGAAAAATTGGAACAAGGAGAATATACATAATGAATATGAAAAGATAAACAGAGACACCTCCAAAAAAGCAGCTGAACTCAGATTAAGTACAACAACTTTTGTCCCAGAGAATAAATGAAGAAATACATGTCCTAATTTCTTTATTTTTTGCACTGCCTATATCTCACATGTATACAGTTATGTATAGTTTTTCCCATTAGATTGGGAGTTCTTTGAAGGCAAGTATTGCTTTTTGGCTCTTTTTGTAACCCCAGTGCTTGTCAGTGCCTGTCATTGTCAGCACTGAACAAATTCTCAGCGACTCACTGGACTCCCTGCTCTTGGCAGAAAAGGTGGAATGTAGAATATTATATATACAGTCTAATGTGATCCTGTATTAGTACTTTTTGCCGGCTTGTTTTCCTTTGCTATAAGGGAGAGTTCTACCAGAGCTAACACTTACTTAGCCCTTTAAGATTTACAAAGTATTTTATATTATATTATCTCATTTAACAACTTAGTTATCACCCCCATTTTGCCAATGAGGAAACTGAGACTGAGAAAAGTTCAGCCCAGAGTCAAAAAGTTAGTGAGTATATGAGGCAGGATTCAGATTCTGGTTTGCCTTATATAAATCCAGTACCCAGTCTATCTACTATGCTCTCAAGTAATCTCTTTTTTTTAAAAAAAATTAAAGCTTTTAATTTTCAAAACATATGTTTGGGTAATTTTTCAACATTGACCCTTGCAAAACCTTGTGTTCCAAATTTTCCCTCCTTCCTCTCGCCCCCTTCCCTAGATGGCAGGGAATCCAATACATGTTAAATATATTAAAATATATGTTAAATTCAATATATGTATACATATTCATACAATTATATTGCTGCAAAAGAAAAATCAGATCAAGAAGAGAAAAAAAAAACTGAGAAAGAAAGCAAAATGCAAGCAAACAACAACAGAAAGAGTGAAAATGCTATATACTGTGGTCCACACAGTTCCCACAGTTCTCTCTCAGTGTAGACAGCTCTCTTCATCACAAGATTAATGGAACCGATCTGAATCATCTCATTGTTGAAGAGAGCCATGTCCATCAGAATTGATCATCATATAGTATTGTTGTTGCCAGGTATAATGATCTGGTTCTGCTCATTTCACTCAGCATCAGTTCATGCAAGTCTCTCCAGGCCTCTCTGAAATCATCCTACTGCTCGTTTCTTATAGAACAATAATATTCCATGGCATTCATGTACCATAGTTTATTCAGTCATTCTCCAATTGATGGGCATCCATTCAGTTTCCAGTTTCTAAGCTACTACAAAAAGGGCTGCCACAAACATTTTTGTACATGTGAGTCCCTTTCCCTCCTTTAAGATCTCTCTGGGATATATACTCAGTGGAAACACTGCTGGGTCAAAGGAAATGCACAGTTTGACAACTTTTTGAGCATAGCTCCAAACTGCTCTCCAGAATGGTTGGATCTGTTCATAGTTCCACCAACAATGTATCAGAGGACACCCATACTTACAAGGGCATATGAGCATTGTGTGGGTTCCATAAGGGGTCTTTGGCATTCAGTAGTTCCACTGACTGACCCCTTTTATTAATTATCCATTAGCATAATTAATAAAATGATTAGAGAGAGAAAAAAAAGGAGGGAGGGAGAGAGGAAGGAAGGGAAAAGGGAAAAAGAGAAAGAAGGGAGGAAGGAAGGAAAAAAGAGGAGAGAAGGAAGGGAGGAAAGAAGGAAGGAAAAAGGGAAAGAGAGAAGGAAGGGAGGAAGGAAGGAAGGAAAGGAAGGGAGAAAGAAGAGAATGAAAAAAAAACCCACATGGTTTCATTTGAGGCATATAACAACCCTGCAAGATAAGTATCACACAGATATTATAATTTTCATTTGACATATGAGATAACTGGGGCATGTGACTTGCCCATAGTCAAAGAGCTAGTATCAATGGAAGGACCTAACATAAGTTTTCCTGGATCCAAATCCAGGACTATATTCACTATATCATGATATCTGTTCAATATAGACACTCATCCATAATATATCCACATACATTTTCTTATGATAAGAAAAAAAATTGGCAAAAATTAAAAGCAGTATTAAAATAGGAGATCTTATTAAATTTTTAAAAATTCTCTAAGGGAGAATCCATAAACTCTTTAATTCACCCATTCCACCAGTTAACAGTCCTTAGACAGGAAATTCTTCCTAGTATCAAATTGAAATTCCTCATGCTGAAGTCTAAACTCTATTTCCTCTTGGGCAGGAGATGGAGAACAGCTGGTCAACCCCCTCTAGCCCATATAACATTCTTAACAGACTACAAGATCCCCTTCCTTGTGAAAAGAAATAGTCCCAAAAATGGGATTGGGACTTTTAGACTGACTGTGGCTGACTAGTTCCTCTATTGTCCAGGTAAAGTGGGGTCAGTGCCTTCATTCCATGCATGGTTTCCTCTCCTCTCCTCCTTTTTTTTTTTTTTTTTTTTTAAAAGGTAATTAGGAGTTAAGTGTCTTGCCTTGGATCACAGAGATAATAAGTGCTTGAGGCTGGATTTATACTCAGATCCTCCTGACCTCAGAGTAGGGCTATATTCACTAGGTTGTCTAGTTGATCCTTCCCCTCTCTCCCACTACTTGTATGGTTTTCAAAAACTATCCCAGGCAGAGAAGTGACCTGATGGTTGAAGTTATAGGTTGCCATAGGCCCCAAAGCACTATTGTACAAGATAAATGGGATGTTTAATTGAGACAAGTTTTCTGGTAATTCAGTTAAAACATCCTCTTTCACCAGGATTAATCACATATCATTAGTATTTGTGATAGGAGCTATGAAAAGAATGGAAAAAAAGGACAACATCTAGAAGTAACTATAAAAAGCTTTTTTTAAGTCTGAGTTTCTTTTTTTATTTTTATTACACAGCATATGGCTTAGCAACTCAATGATTTTAAAAATACAATTGGTGTCCACTTTAAATTCTGTGTACATAACATATTTTTTTCCTAATAATACTCCCATTTCATTTCCAACAAAAGTAATATATAATGTATAATATAGTATGGATAATTACATTTAATCATATCATGTTATATATAATTATACATCACATAATATATAAATAATAACAGTATTGTTCCAATCAGGCAATGTATTGAAATCCTTTTTTTTAAGTATAGTTTCACTATTCCTTTTTTGGCATCATAGTTCAATGCCTCACTTTCAGAGCTACATCACTGTATGGTAATAAGTGATTAAAATAAAGTTATAAGTGATTTAGAAAGAAATTTAGAAAGAAAATAAGTGATTAAAATAAATGTTAAACCAAAGTTTTAAAAATGATTGATCTGAATTTCATTGCCTTTTATCTCTTTTGCTCTTCTTCTTGGAAATAATAAGTAGTGAAAAGACCAAATGCTGATAGCTAAGAAGAGAAAGAAAGAAAAGATATAGAACATATTGCTAACATCACTAGCTCAGAAAAGGATTGAGTTATTCTTGACTTATGCTATTGCAACAGAGGTAAGTACATGAAATCAGAAAGCTGCTAATGTGAAGAAAGATACCCTAAAGTTTAGTTTATCTGGAGAAGTCCTCACCCTAACAATAATGGCTCTCAGATCTCTGTTTCTCTTTGAGAGAGTAGAGCTGGTCTTGGGGAACAAAAAAGTCAACACAGTTGGACAGAACAAAATGAGGTCAAAATTCTAGAGATTATAAACTAAATTTTATGACCTGGTTCAACATTAAGGACAGGGAAAACCCAGAAGAGAAAGGAAGTAAGAGAGAAATAGAGGTTATCTTAGCTCCAAAGATATGGCATTATCACATGGAACCTAAAAGGTCATGAATTTATAGAAAGAGTATGAGAGAAGTATAAGAACTGGATTCCAATCACCCCCTGCTACCAACAATATATCTGATTTTAGGCTAATCACTTGACCTTTTTCCAATCTCAGTTTCCTCTTCTATAAAATAAATGAAATGGACTAAATAAAAGATTTTTAATTTAGGGTTCATGAATTTAAAAAAATTTTGGTAATTATATTTCATTCTACTTGTTTTCCTTTGTAATCCTATGTGTTATTTTATGCATTTAAAGACATAGTTCTGAGAAGGGAGTGCCTAGGCTTGACTAGATTGTCAAAATGGTGAATTGGTCAATTGATATGACACCAAAAAAAAAGTTAAGGACCCCTGAACCAAGGTGGTCTTTACAGTGTCTTAGTAGCTCTAAAACCTATGGTCCTATGAGGTGACTAGATGGTATTTAAAGTCTCTTCCAGGTAAAACTTTTAAAGTTTTAGGTTTAGGAATTCATGCATCCAAATAAATGCTTACTTATATGCAAAGGACTTAAACTAAATGCTAGAAATTCTAAAAGAAAAAATGCTCTGCTCTCAAAGAGCTTACAATCTACTGAGAGGATATGATTTGCACAAAGATAAGTCCAAAAGAAGGTAGGGTATAGAGGAAATCTAACATTTTGTAGGAATACTTATGGCAGGAACATTTACATGTGGAGATGGCCTTCACAAATGTATGGACATGAGAGAGGTATACTGAGTCTAGTTATATATATGAGTTCTAGGAAACTTACACATTTACTACTGCCCTTTAAGTGATCTAATCCTAGAAATTAGCAGGAAGGAGGAAGAGAAGAATCTACTTACCTCTAAGAGCTGTGCAGCACTGGGCCGGGTCTCTGGATTCTTATCCAGAGCAGTCTTCAGGAAGTCCCGGAACTCCAAGGACCTGTATGTAGATATAAAGATTAGCAGCAAAGTCAAAATGGGGAGGAAGTTCAGGAAAATTGACCCAAAAGTTCCCCTTCGAGTCTCTGAAGGAGCTGTCATTATCCCTTCGGATCTAGCCCCTTTTCTTAGGCTCAAAAGACCAATCTTTGTTGCCAGAAAAAAAAAAATGCTACATACCTCCTGCATCACCACATCTACTTAGGAACAAGTTCTGGCTGCAGGTAGGATTCCTTTTCCCTGACAGTTTTGTGTACATTATTTAACCAAGGCCATCAAACTGTCAGTCCATAATTCTCTTCTGCCAACCCTAGGTGAAAGTTTTCCTTTACACCAGTCCACAGCATTCCTAGATTTTCGACTGGTACTCCCAGCCAGAAGCAATTCTTGGTCCAAAGAATCAGGATCAATTCAGTTTATCTGCCCAGAAATAGGCACTCTCCAAAGGAGAGACTGGTTTGGAAATAAAGGAAGAGGAGGCCAATTGAAAAAGTTTGACCTAATATAGGTGGAAACAGACTCAATAAGCCCTCTGTTTCTTATAAGAAACATGAAGAAATAATATCATGACAGTGCCAGCAAGTTCTTAGCATTGACTAAAGAAGACTTTTATATATACATATATATGTATGTATGTATATGCATATAAACATACACATATGTTTATATATACATATATATATATATATACACATACACACACTTTAAGAGAGACTCAAAGTTTCAAGTCAAGACAATATTATAGAATCATTTAAAAACATTTCAGTGGATCTGTTCCCAAATTAGGGACAGTGAACCAGTTTCCAATGAGAATGATAACTATCCCTTCAACTTTACATGGAGCAGTCAGATCATAAAATATTAGGACTAGAAGAAAGCTTAAAAGAACTCTAGTCCAAACCCCTAATTTTTAAAATAAGGAAAATGAGGCAGAGGATTAAGTAGTCTGCCTAAGGTTTCAGTGAATAGCTAGAACACAGGGCTCCTGCATATTGGTCCAGCTCCTTCCATATATCAGAGTGCCTCTAAGTCTGGTTTTGTTTTGTTTTGGAGGGGGGGGAGGTGTTTTTTTTTTTTTTTTTTAATTCCTCTCCTGGATGTTTGATTAGTTATATAACCTGGGCTGATTTCTATGGGGATCCACGTATGTTCGCTTAAGGTCTCTGAGAGTAATGAGGATTAATAAGGAAATGGGGCTATTTAGTTTGGAGAAGAAAAAACATACAAAAGACACAACAGCTGTCTTCAATATTTAAAGGTCTACATGGAAGGAGGATTTAGATTTGTTCTCACTGATCCCAGAAGGCGGAGCTGTCCAAAAGTAGAATAGCTGCTTCTGGAGACAGTATTTTGTCCCTCATTGGAGGACTTCAGTCAGGAGCTGGATGGCCAACTGCCAGGTAGGTTGAAGAAAACTCTCCTTAGGAGTACAAATTGGACTCCAAGGCCCTTTAGATACTCCCCAATGCAGAGGTTCTATCATCCTATGAGGACCAAAGAAGACAGCTTAGAGGTACTGGAGAGAAAATTGTCATATTGAATTGTTGAGCTTAACTACTGAGCCAAAATTATATTTGCATGGTTAACCTGAAAGCAGAAATGATGATGAAGGGTCTTGTATCACAGCTTCTGTGGCCCAATGATTTCTGAATGCTGCTATGATTTCTTCCTGGCCTGAGGGGCTCCTGCCTTTCTATTTTTTCTGGTTGACCTTGAGTAATGAATAACCCTTATAGTTAACCTCCCATAAGCAGAAGTTGAACTCTACTTGAGTAGCGTAAGTCCATTCTATAGATGCCATAATCAAGTCTACTTTTATTCTTACCATTTGGATGGTGTGAGGAGTGTAGGGGGGTCTGACTTGGCAATCTTCAAGAGGACTCGCATCGGATTCAGTTCATGGTGAGGAGGCTCTATCTGTGCCATCTCAATGAGTGTGATGCCCAAGGACCATATATCAGCCTTGTAATCATAAGGGGTATCTTTCATGGTCTCACACATCACTACCTCAGGAGCCATCCTGAAACAGACCCAGCATACCACGGAAGAGAACAGATTAAAATTAAGTCCCTAGCAAGGTTTCTATTTGAAATTAGAATCCAATTTGGCAACAAAACCACATCATTGTGTGAACAGTCTTTCCCATCCATTGGTTTACTTCATATCTCATTGTCTTTCCCTTTTGTTCCTGCTGCTGTAGTCCTTCTTGACTAGACTTCTTGTTTTTGTTTTGTTTTGTTTTTCCCATTGACTTAGGGAGCATCTGATGAAGATTTTTCTCTAACAACATAATTTAGAACTTTCTCTTCCATTTATAGACATCTGGATGATATGATGAAAAACAGTATAAGACTTGGAGTCAGAGATATATCCAAATGCAAATCCCACCTCAGACGTTTACTAGTTGCTTGGTCCTAGATAAATCATTCTGAGATAGATGATTCTTATTAGATCCCTATTTTATTCCAATCAGTATTAATCAGTTCGGTATAATTCCATAGGGGTGGTGATTATAGTTAACTATTAGTATATTAGTCAGTAACATAAACATAAGAATTACATATTTTAATACATATTTTATATTTAAGAATAATTAGATTCTTTCTTCTAATAAGCCCCCAAACTTTTAAATCCAAGCTGTAAGTTCACTATTCACTAATTTGTTATAAAGTTTACTTGCCTAACCATGAAATGCTGACTAAAGGACCTCCACCCTTTTGGCCTGATGAATACGCAATCAAAGCCAGTGTAAATGAGATATTTTGACAGAATTTGGAAAGTTCTCCAAATTACTTTTGTATCTTCAGACTACCTTCTCTTGCCCAACATAAGGAGGGGCCCATCTTATGACCACTGAGTCATTGGAGATGACCCTTGCCTTGCCCATCCTGTGACCACCCATGCTGATACATCATTTCTGATACTCCTGGAGGTCAAGAGCAAGGTCTACCAATCAATCAGATGCTATTACTTTGCCTGTTATGTGTATCTGGGTAGCATGCACTACAGAGTTAAGGTTCTAGAGACAGAGGGCATCTCAGATCATGAGGAAGATTAGAGGTCTCATTTATCTGGTCCTTTGGTTATCGGCTCAGAGTTCTGACTCAGTTTCTTTTATGGAAGACTAGACAGTTTTGGACCCCACAACTTAAATCTATTTCCACATTAGCTTTCTGATCCATAAAACAGGGCTATACCAACTATCCCCATCTTTTGTGAGGATCAAATGAGATAACATGTAAAATGCTATATAATTGTTAGTTATAATCTTAAGAGTTAATCATAGTTATTGAGAGGGGCCCGGAGAGACTTGGCCCGGAGGCCAAGAATAATATAGCTAATATGACCCATATAGTAGCAGATGCAGGCTTTGAACCCAGGTCTTGGGTTCTGACCAAGATCAGCTCTTTCCCCATTGCTCCACATTACCTCTTCTATACTTATTTTCCTCCTCCTTGCCTCACCTTCTCCATGTCAGCCTGCAGTTGTTGATTCCTACCACCAGATGGCAGAAGAAATCAGAAGGAGAAGAGAGTAAGAGATATGGGTGCTCCGAGTGGGGATAAGTATTTTTAGGGGAAGGAGGAAAATAGGGGAAACAGTCCCAGAGGATGGTGAGGCACAAGGAGGAGAGTAAAGCAGGGGAAAGTGTTGGAAAACAAAGATACAAAAAAGAACAAACATGATAAAAGAGAGAAATTGATAGAAAAAGAAAAGAAATAGATTGAGGCGGAAAGGAGAGAAAGTAGGAGAGCAGGGTAAATTGAGGAAGAAAAGAAGCTAGCAGCACTTAAATATAAGGCAAAGTGCCATTTTCCCTCACTATGGATAGCCATGAATGCCAGGGACTTCCCTACATTAAGAAAACTTGGTTTATGATAAACCAAGCTTACTTGACAAATAAATTAGAAGACATTCTGCACTTAGGATTCTTTGCTTTTCAAAAAGATTTACCATGAGTTTAATTCTGATAGTGAACTCCCTTAGCAACTGCTAAAATTCAATTCACATGCAACTTTAGAGGAATGCACAAATGTTATAGTTTTTATATGTAAGAGAGAATGGAACAACCACTGCTTTCTCAATGCTATCTTCCATACTCAATACAATCCAACCTTTTCTTTTCTTTTCTCTCTCTTTTTTTTTTTTTTTGGCTGAAGCAATTGGGGTTAAGTGACTTGCTCAGGGTCACACAACCAGGAAAGTATTAAGTGTCTGAGACCAGATTTGAAATCAGTTAGTCCCAACTTCAGGCCTGGTGCTCTATCCACTACACCACCTAGCTGCCCCCAATCCAACCTTTTCTGAAGCCATTTGCAACAGAGGTACTTTCAGGAACTGCTCCTGATTTTATCATTTTTCCATATAATTTCTGAAAATTAAATGCCTTGTGTATTTAGAACTCCCCATCTATAAACAGAGAGGAATTAGAACAGTTAGCCTGTAAAATCCCTTCCAGCCTCAAATCTATGATTCTGTGACCTATTTCAGAGATCATCTCATGAGTTGAGTGAACTATGATTTTCAGGAACAGAAGACTCCATTTGAGCTTAATTTAGCCTCTCCCTACCATGCACTAACATACTGTCTAACCAATAAATAAGCTATTAGTTTAATTTTTCACATATAATTATCAACTCCTGTACTAGTGCTCCCAGAGCTTCAAAAATAGTCAGGGCAACAGGTCCACCAACCTCACATATCAAGTTAGAATTGAGAAGAGCCTTAGAGAATAACCAGCTCTGCTTCCTTACCCATTTTACTATGAGAAAACTGTTTCTAAGAGAAATGAAGTGATGTGGACAAGATCATACAGCTAAAAAATGAAAAAGCCACAAACTCAAAAGCAGTCTTTGATTCCAGAAAGGCATCTTGAGTCCACATGGTGAACAGAGAGCTGCTTTTGGAGTCTGGAAGATTCTGGATTCAAGTCCAAGTTACTTAATACCTCTCAAAGTCTTAGTTTCCCTATTTGTAAAATGGAAGTAGAGACAAAAGTGCTTCACAGTGTTTTGAGAATCAAATGAAATAATGTATATAAAGTGCTCTGTAAACTATGAAGTATAGAAACATATTAGCAATTACAATTACTATTATATCATGATGCCTTTTTAGTCTTCATACATTAATTTCTACCTTCTCCTTTCTTTCTCTATTTATAACTCTCTGTCCCTCCTGTCTTTCTTTCTGTATCTTATCTCTCTGTCTCTGTCTTTATGTCTCTCCGTGTTTCTCTCCCTTTCTCCTTTTTCGCCTCCCTCTCTCTTTGTCTCTGTCTCTCTGTCTCTCTCTCTCTCTGTTTCTCTGTCTCTGTATCTCTCTATCTCTCTCTGTCTCTGTCTCTCACATACACATACACACACTTTGGTTTGTTTCAGACACTTGCTTTTCTTTTCAATCAATTACTAAGTATTTATTGAGGGCCATTTAAGAGTTCAGCCCTACACCTGGCACTGTCGAGAACCAAAGTAACATAATATATAATTCCTGATTTCAAGGAATTTTATAATCCAGAAGAGGAGGCAATACTAATGTTCATGAAACAAATGAATGGTAGAGAACAATGTGCAATTAAGTGCTAAATTATATGGTACAAACTCTAAGTGCAGTAGGAATTCAGAAAAGACTGAGCAAACAATAAGGACAGGGTAAAAGGGAAGGCAGACCTTGATTTGAGCCTTGGATAATAATTATTCAACTAAAATGGTCATACCAGGGTTTTTCATCTAGCAAGTAGATTGGGGTGGGGGGAGAGCAAGAAGGATGAAGGAAGAATCTTTGGCTCAAAGTTCAATCTCAGATCCAATTTCCAGAAGCTAGCTTACTCACCAGTAAGGTGTTCCTATGAAGGAATCTCGTTTCTGCAAGGTTTTCAGATTCTTGGCAGATACACCAAAGTCAGCTGCAAGGCAAAAATCTCAGATAAGGAATCCTTCTGACATTCCTAGCCCTGATCCCCGAAGGTTATGAAACTTCTGACAGGTTAAAAAGCTTCTGATGAAAAGCTCAATGACCACTGATGCATACTCCAAACAACAACAACAGCTCCAAACAACCAAAAAACATCAGCCAGCAGTCCTTCAGACATCCATGACTACAGGCAGAAGAATATGAAGTTAGATATAAAGACTTGAGAGTATTCTTCCAAAGTCACAGAAAAGTCATCATCTTGATAAACAGAGTTTAGGATAAAATGAAACCTTGACAGAAGAGAAGATGTATTACTGGAGCATAGAAAATACAAGACTATGATGAAGTATGCTTCCCATCTCCTGGAGGACAGGTGGAGGATTATAGAGACAGAATCAGGTATATATTTTCAGATATGGCCAATGTGTGGATTATGCTTGGTTATGCTTATTTGTTATGAAGGAGAACTTTTTTGTAGGGGACAGAAGAAGTAGTAGAGCTGTTAAAGAGGTAATGTGGGAAGTGATGATACTCAAAAAAAGAGGGAAGAAATGAACATTGATGAAATATTTTTAAAATAGAAAAAAGCAAGGTGAAGTTTAAAAGGGTTCTGTAGGTACCTCCATATTACATTTATAATAACAATAATAACATTCATCTAGCATTTACTATATACTAAGCACTGTCCAATGCTTTTCAATTATTATCTTATTTAATCTTCACAACAATTTTGGGAGGAAAATGCTATTATTATTATCCCCACTTTAAAGAACTGAGACAAACAATTTAAGTGACTTGCCTAGAGTCACCCAGCTAGTAAGTATCAGAGGTAGCATCCACATCCAGGTCCTCCTCAGCCCTTACCATTATCTCATGCTACTTCTCTCAGAAATTACAGCTGAGATGAAATCAAGAACTACTTAGCACATATACTTGTGCAAAATTAAAGCTTTAAGTTTTGAGAGTTTGAGTTTTCAAAAGAAGAAATGCAAACTATCAACATCCAATTGGGGGAAGAAACTCTCCAAATCACTAAGAAAAACATTCATTCAAACAACTCTAAGGTTTTACATCACACCTATGAAATTGTCAAAGATGATTCACTTTGCTCTAGACCTGTGGTTACATGGATATAAAGGAGCTCCAAGTATAGAAACTCCTTCCACTGATACAGTTTAAGAATGCATGGGTAATTTAATCTTAGAGAACTGCTTAATGAAAGATGGAAATTAACAATGTTATGGGAACTACGGGAAGTCGAAATTCTAATGTATTGCTGAGAGAGCTATAAACTGGTATAATTATTGTCAAAAACTATTAGGACTGTGAGAAAAATCACTAACATGTTCATTCTCTGACTCAGCAAATAATTTACTGAGCATATAATCCAAGGGGTCTGATGACAGAAAAAAAATCCTACATATATACCCAAATATTCCCTGGTCTTACTGTTTGTCATAGCATAAAACTAGAAATAGTAAATACTCATCAATTGGGAGATTAGCCAAATAAATTGTGGCATATGAATATGATGAAATATTATGTTCCTTATGATAAATATAAGGAATTCAAAGAAACATGAAAATACTTGTTTGAACTGATTCAGAGCAAAGAAGCAGAGACGAGAGAATAATAACAACAATTATAATAATGTAATAGTGTAAAAGGTATATTATATAAGAGATTTGGATTATATATAATCTAATCTAATAATAATGATATATAATCTAATATATAATTACTATATGTAATTTAATATATAATAATAAACAGAAACTGATGATAAAACACACTTTACTCTTCTTGATAGAAAGGTGGTAGACTATAGGTACAAAATGTTGCGTGTCTTATTATTCTGCAGTCACTGTATCTGCTTGCTTTGCTTAATTCTCTTTGAATCTCCTGAGTGAGTAATTGTGGCTTAGTCTATCTGTAAAACAAAGCAAGTCTGGAGTTCTTTGGGGACCAGCCCACAGACCTGGTTCTGAGTTCTGAAGAGTATATGAATAGGCCAAGCTTGTCTGCTAAGCACTATTAGGAAATAACAAAGAGGATGTCTAGTGAAGGACAGCTATAGAAATGAGTAAAAAGAAGATCCTGGGAGGGATGAAAGATCAACAGAAAATGTCACATTGAATAATAGCTAACATTTATATAGGGCTTACTATATGCCAGGCACATAGTAAAATCTCATTTGTTCCTCATAACAACCTGGGACGTAGATTCCATAATTATCCCCATTTTACAAATGAGGAAACTGAGACAAACAGAAGTGAAATGACTTATCCAGGATCATCCAGCTAGATGTGTCTAAAGTCATATTTGAATTCAGGTCTTCCTAATCTTAGGCCTGGGTCTCTATCCACATCTATCTGCCCCATATATTAAATGAAAAGAAGGGGTTGCCAATTTTGTCTCTGAAGAGGAGATGAGAAAACATACCTGTCTCTCTTCTTTGCAGAGAGAAGGGACTTTTGGGAACTCAGTATAATTAATGTTGGGGTTTTTTTTTTTTTTTGTGTGTTGTTGAACTGCTTTCTTTGACCTATTTCTTTTTTTTACCCTTTATTGCATGGGATGGTTTAATGAGTTATGGAAGGAAAATGAAATTTAAAAATAAAGCTGATATTGAATCATATGATAGAAATAAAAATTTTAAAGTAGAGAAATGGAGAGAAGGGAGAAGAAAGGAAGGGAGAAGGGGGTTACTTGAAAATGGTCTGGTAGAATGAAAGGAATAAAAACCTTGGAATCTAGAACCTGGGTTCCAATTTCACCCCAGGGATTAACCAGATATGACTTTGCACAGGAAAGTCACTCTGCTTCTTTGCTTCTGTGCTAATTACACACACAAAATCACATTTAGATGGGAAAGGACTTTGAAAACCATCTAGCCCAACTATCTCATTATTACATTATATATTAATTATCATTTATTATTATAATAATTATATTAATTATAATTATATTATTAATTATATTAGTACATATCTGAGGTAGGATATATATGAAATTAAGGTTGTCTTTTTTTTTAAACTCCAGGTTCATGGCTCTATATAATATGCCAATTAGTTGCCTCACCTGGTAATTAAAAGCAGGAACAGAAAAAAAATGTCTAAAGATCCTTTCTAGCTCTGATCTACAATTCTATATAGATAAAAGCTAATATGATGAGGTATATCAAAAGAAAAGCTGGAGGCTGGAGAGGCAGAAAACTTGAAGTACAGCATTATTCTGGATGCAGGATAATCAAACGAAACCTTTAAAACAAAGGTGCTTAATCTGAAAGTCCATGAACTTGGATGAAAAAAAAATCTTTATTTTTTACAAAGCTTTGGTTTCCCTTGTAATCCTATGTATTTTATTTAATGCATTTAAAAACATCATTCTTGGAAGGGATCCACATACTTAACTAGATTTTCAAAGGAGTTAACAAAAGGGATAAGACCCTCACAAAAAAGTTAAGAATTCCAGCTTTAAAAGGATAATCTTCAATCTTCCTGGCACAGTGTTAAGACTACAGGACTTAATTAAAAGTCAAGAAGATCTGGGGTTTAAATCCTTCCTGAATAACATTGGGCTTTGTCTACTTTAGTTTCTTTCTTTGTAAAGTTGGATTGATACCTCGAGTACCTACCTCACAGGGTAGTTGTAAGGATCAAAGAAGAAAAGGCATGTAAAGACACGTGCAAACTTAAAAGCACTATGAAAAGGTCAGTTGTTATTGTTATCATCATCATCATCATTATCCTTTAAAATAACCTTTGATCAGGATATACCAGGAAGTTTTTTGAGAATAGCGTGTTAAGGCAATTCTAATAAACTTGTGATGGAAAGTGCCATCCATATCCACAGAGAACTATAGAGACTGAACGTGGATCAAAGCATAGTACTTTCACCTTTTTTGTTGCACTGTTGTTTGTTTTTTTCCTTGTGTCTTTTCTCTTTTGATCTGATTTTTCTTGCATAACATGATGAATATAGAAATATGTTCAGAAGAACTGCACATGTTTAATCTATATTGGATTGCTTGCTGTCTTGAGGAGGGGGGAAGGAGAGATAAAATTGGAATGCAAGGTTTTGCAAAAGTGAATATTGCAAACTATCTTTGCATGTATTTGGAAAAATAAAATACTATTAAAAATAATTTTTAAAAGATAATAGCATGTTATTCTCAAACTCCAGTAAATATTGCCTTCAGAACAGCTAAAGAAAAGGAGGAACCTGTTGGATTTCTTTGACTGTCATTTTGTCTTAGATGTGAAAAAAAAGTATGAGCACATGTATGTGCACACATGCACACACACGCACACACACACACACACACACTCACACACCATCTTTCACAATGCCAGTGTGTTTATCCAAGCATCCCCAGAGTGTGGTTCCTCCCAGGAGCCCTCCCCTCCCTGGCATTTGGGTGGCTACTGCTTCTTCCTCTCACACCCACTGGGACAACTCATGTCTGTGAGGCAAGGGCAGAGCTTCTCCCTGAGAACCAAATGGCTTCAACTACCCCAGGAGTGGGGCAAAGTGAAAGTCAGTCATGGAGGTAAGGATGGAACGCACAGTCTCTAGGAGAATACCAAAGGCTGCTTGGCCTCCTCGGTCTTAGCTACTTCACACTCCCCAGAGGATTCAGGAAGACAGTATTCTGTCACTCAAAATATGGAATCACTGGGCTCTACACTAGTTAGCTATAAAGTAAAAACTCATAGAATTAAAAAAAATATTCATAGACTCCTATGATGACAGAGCTAGAGGACAGACTTATACTTTGTGTATCACTCCATTATTTATTAGATCTAACAACAGAGGTGTATCATATGATCGTGGCTTTAGAAGTTGAAGGGCTTTAAAATCCATCAAGTCCAACCTCTTCATTTACAGACAAGGAAACAGTTTGTTGCTGAAACAGAGTTGTTATGTGTCCAAAGGCATGGCAGAGCTGGGATTAGAATCTAGTTCTGAATGTTAACTCAATCTTATTCCCACTGCATCATGCTAGTTCATAGCACAGGTAGATAGAGGGAAGGCAGTCATATCCTAGTTTAATGCCCCTCACAACTGTCTGCCTTATATCTCCTTTTCAACCAACCATGTGTCTCATTTTCTCTTCTATTTTAAAAAAGCAGAGCAAATTTTTTCGTGGTGTCAAGGAATTGTAAATTAAGGGGTTGCTCATTCGACTGGGGAATGGCTGACTAAATTATAATATATGAACGTAATAGGGTATTATTGTTCTATAAGAAATGATGAGCAGGCTGATTTTAGAAAAACCTGGAAAGACTTATATGAATTGATGTTGAGTGAAGCGAGCAGAACCAAGAGAACATTATACAAAGCAACAGTAAGATTGTGTGATGATCAACTATGATAGTCTTAGCTCTTCTCAGCAATACAGTGATCTAAGACAATTCCAACACTCTTGGGATGGAAAATGCTATCTGCAGCCAGAGAAAGATCTACAGAAACTGAATATGGATCAAAGCATACTATTTTCATTTTTTTCCCCAAGGTTTTTCCCTTTTGTTCTGATTTTTCTTTCCCAACATGACTAATATGGAAATATGTCAAAAATGATTGTATATATATAATCTATATCAGATTAATTGATGTCTTGGGAAGGGGAGAGGTAAAGAAGGGGGGGAATTGGAACTTAAAACCTTACACAAATTAATTTTGAAAATCATATTATCTCTACATCTCCCAGTAAGTGGTCACCTAATCCTTACTGGAATATTTCCAGTGCAGGGGGATGCCCTGCCTCTCACGGCAATCCTCTCTATTTCTAGAAAGTTCTAACAGTTGGGAAGGAGGCAGGAGATGGCTCAAAGATCTGAGTTAAAAGCCAGTCTCAGAAACTTATTAGCTGTATGACCTTGGGCAAGACATTTAACCCATATTTGTCCTAATCTACTGGATAAGGAAATGGCAAACCACTCCAGTATCTTTGCCAAGAAAATCTCATACAATATCACAAAAAGTTGAACATGATTAAACAACAACAACAATAATTAGAGGATTAATGTGCTTCTCTATAACTTTCAGCCTTGGCCACATCTTATTCTGATTCCCTAGGGTTAAAATGACCCATACTAATCCATGCTTTCACTTGATAGTCCTTCAAATGTTTGAAGAGGCTATAATGTCTCTGTTAATTTTAGTTGG